>JAZHYW010023348.1:0-24443 GCA_037355805.1 Ixodes ricinus | reverse complement strand
CTCGCGCGTTTTGTTTTTCTTTAAAGCGGCCAATGATTGATGTTTTTTTCTAAAGGTGGTGTGCACATACAGGTCTTACAGTGCACCGAAAGGTGACCTCGCTACAGTGGATGTTAAAGGAAAGTTTGTGCTCTTGTAGCATCTTCAGGGTTCCCGAATCAGGCCTTAATTGAAGTGATAGGAACGCTGGTAAAGATTGTAAAAGCGGAGTGAAAAAGCTGGGCGCCCCGTTGACAAAAACCGGGTGGTGGTTTTACCATACCTACACAAAATATCACATAACCTAAACCAAGTGGCAAGTAGGTGTGGTGTGCCCGTAGTACAATCAGCACCTAAAAATATGCGACAAATCTGTTCTAAGGTTCATGAAAAACCGGAGAAATGATTAAAAAACACGTGCCACAAAAAAACATGCGCGGCCTTTTGTTCCATGTTCATCGGGCGTTGTATTCGTATAGCATTCCTCTTTCATTTGAAAGATGCTATGTTGGACAGACGGGACGGTGTCTGAATGACCGGCTACGAGAACACAAACTTTCTTTAACATCCACTGTAGGAGGTCACATTTCGGTGCACCGTAAGACCTGTACGTGCACACAATCTTTTGAAAAAAACATCAATCATTGGCCGCTTTAAAGAAAAACAAAACGCGCGAGGTGCTCGAGGCGTTCCCCATCTTGAGCCTGGCAGATCGCTGCGTTAGTCAGCCGTCGGTAGCTTTGAGCGAAAAAGAAGTTGCCTTCTTGCGAACATTTGACTGCGACTGAACTGTTTAGCCCCTGGTGCCGTTGTCCCCTGTAAAAAATTGTGCTTCATCTTTCTCTTCTTCACTTTATATACTAGAGTTGTGAGTGCGCGCTTGTCTGTGTTCTGTGTTCCTTCCTCGTTTGTCCTCGTCACTTTGTGAGCAATTTTTAACCATGTTCAACGTTTACCAACTCGCCCAGCTTACTACTCTTCTACGTCATGGAAGCCTAAGCACTAAGCAAGACACGTGAAGGGTCACGCGGCGCATTTAATAATATCGCAGTGAATGCAGTTTAGACGAAATTCGCTTGTTTGGATACTGTTTCTTGAGGCCAATAAAGCAAAAAAAACAACTTTAGTTTTGGGTGTTCTCGGGTAATGTCTTTAGTTCACAAAATTTAGTTATAAGTGATGTAAACTGTACTAGATATTTCTTAATGATAATTGCTGATACAAGAGCAGAACAGCTTACTGACAACGGCGTACATTCTGAAACTTACATTTCGCGATGTAGCACGTGGTGTTGTCAGCGTCCGGGTGCAGGCGAGCTGGCGAAAGTTTTCAATTTTTGATAAAATTCCTTCCACACGTTTTCTCACAACGTAAAAGCTTGTGCTAACAACTTTGGTGTAAATGTAGTTTTCAATACGGATCGCAAGTTGGGCTACCTTACATCATTCCAGAGAGAAAAGAAGGGGTGCCAGAAAGACCACAGAGAGATTCGGTACATTGCGGGGAAGCAGCATTGTATGAGATACCTTTAGTCTGTGGGCTTAAATATGTGGGGCCAACTTTCAGTTAGGTGTTGGCGCCGTTCGTGACATGCCAATTTGTCATAGGCCAACTGGTAATAAGGCAATAAGTCACAAAGGATAATTCGTCATAGGGGAACTCGCCTACAGGATAGTTCGTCATATAAAATTTTAAAGATGCACGGAAATGAAGGTTTAGAGTTTATTTATTTCTTCGAATGCTGAATGTAATGCAGGACCATTGCAAATCAGTGAGTCGCGAAACCGACTCTGCTCATCTTCACTTTCACTGGGCTTGCGCCCATCATTGCTGACGTATAACTTTTTTATGTTTGTGTAACAGGTGCTGCCGAAGATGGAGGCAATGAAAGTCAGTACCTAATCAACAAATGAATACCAAGCACCCCAGGTTACACTTCAAAACAGACTGTTTATTACTCGAAATATTAGCATTTTAAAACGCAATATTTTTGGCTGCTGTCCTCAGCATTTCTAGGCAGTTCTGACTGTCGTAGCGGTTGACGACAGCCTGCTTGTTGCACTCGTTATGCTTCGATACCCTTGAAGACGTAGTGACGCTTTCTGCTTGAGAGGGTTTCATCTCCGCCAAAGACTGCTTCCTCTTGCCAGGAAGGCCCAGATGCTGGGGGAGCTACAACCCAAATTGCTCTTATATAAAGAAAAAGAAAAAGACGCGCATATAGTTATTAGTGTATGGCCTCGCTGAGCACACACCAAGCCACAAAAAACACCAGCATAGCTTTATTATGAAGCATATATTATCAAGAATGACAATTGATGAGGCGATGACAACTGAAGAAACTAAACGTTTAATGGGGCTAACTTGTGCCTAAAACAAAAAGGAAACAGAAGATAACAGTAGAGAGTGGCGGGCATCGATGGCGGTGTAACAGCAGGATCGTACGCTGGGGATAGACTGACCGCGGCTTTCCACGCGGAGCCCCTTTTGCACGCGTGGGCTTCTGGAACAATCGGCGTAGAAGGTTCGGCGCGTAGACCGTTCTAACCTCGAATTAGCAACACGGTTCTCGAACTTACCCGAATATCACATTAGAGTCAACAAAAAGTTGCACCTGCTGCCGGGAATCGAACCTCAGCTTTTTGCGTGGAAGTTAAGCGCGATAATTTTTAATCCACGAGCGCGTGACTGCTTGGCCAGCTGCGCGTGCGGCAATATTCACATAGAGCAAAGTACGTATGGCCAAAGGAAGAGATGGAACGCGGTCATGTGTCCCGTCAACAATTTTTTTGCAGAAATCACGTCGCTGTCTTGATTCACCTTTCTATTCATTTGCGAGCAGTGGTGATGATCAGAAATTTGCATTTTTCATGATTTCGTGACATTACATTCGAAGTTTGATCCCCCAACCAGTACTTAAAGGGGTGTAGTTATTTCACTTCCAAACCCAAACTGCGCCGCACCTCCAACAAAATATTGTAACTCGCGTTTGTTGCTACAAACAACTTAGGAGATATTGGAATAATACCTGCAGTTCATGGAGCCAAGCCTCGATGCTGTTATTTGCTCTTGGCATTTCCGCAATTGTCGGTCCCCTCACTGGCCGTCAACGAGGTGGCCTAGACCCCTGTGTGACAGGTGGCCCGTGTCACAATTTATTATATGGGAATGTTCGGTTGTGACGAATGGGCATATTACCAGTTACCTTATGGCGAATATCCACTTCCAAGTGAAGAATGACAGACTTACAGAGCATAAAAGTAACACAATAGTCAAAGCGGCCAATTCTGACTCCACGGCACAGTGGTCGGGGACAAAATGAGTACACGAAGAGGTCATTGATATCAAACGAGTTGTAAGAGAAAGAATTAGAATGAAGTCCTCGTTTCAGCGCTGTTTGTGTCGTTAGCGAATAACGCATTTTATATATTTCGATGGCTTGTTCTGTTAGAACTAACTGAAGTCTGTGCATATTAAAGCGTTTGCTTTTGCTGTGCAAATTGTTAAGTTTTCTACGACTAATTTCCTAGTACAAAGAGTATTTGAAACTTTTGCTGTGTATTTAATGAATGTAGACCGCAATCATTGACTCTGTTTTCTCTCCCGTTGTTTTCCCTTTACGTCTCCCAAACGGAAGAGTTATCTGATTTGCGCTCGACTAAGGAAGCAAGGTTGTTCATTTTTTTTTCTTCTCAACGCGATGAACAGCGTTTTATTAGATACACTTTTATGACTGCCAAGTCACGTCGCAAAAGCCTCCGAGGCATTGATGTATTTTGGTACATAAAAGTGGTCATCAAATAATATTATCATAAACAAAAGGACATAGACACACTGAATTTATGACGTCTAGAACGCGAGCGATGTGCCCGCATTATGATTATTCCGCCGCAGACGATGAAACGCGGGGACCGCTGTTTTTATTAGATGATCGATGGCGACTGCCTTCCCGCTCCCTTCCGCAGAGACGATTACCGCAGCGGCCTGGTCTATGAGCCGGAAAAAGGCAACATCATCCTAAACACATTTCCTAAGTGTGGAAGTCGCTGGGCGGTAGAAATTTTTAAGGCATCCTACCAGGTCTGCAAGGGTGCAACTCCAGAAGTAGTCTTCCTGGAGAAGTTTAGTTTGGACGGCATTTTTACGTCACATTCAGAAATCACCTCCACTCACTTACCTCTGAATCTGCTACCACGTCAACAAATCCGAAGGACTGTTTCATGTCTTTCTTTCATCGCACAAAAAATGTTCCGGTATATGGTTGCCTGGATGGAACTTTTGAGAAGTATTTTGAAACTTTCGTTTAAAGTCTCAAAGTTTTCGAAATTTAAGACGAAAGCGCTCGGTCATGGTACGCTAAGAGAGAGTTGCGGTATGTGCTTCTTGTGAGGTACGAGTCGCTACATCCTGATATTTAGGAATTGGCGTTTAAGATTGCCGGCATTTTGGACCACATGTTGGCTGATGAATCTGCAAAAGTCGAAAGTAAGATGCAAGCTATCCTGGAAAATATCAACGTAGATTCCGGAAAAAAGCGGTAGCCGATACAGTTTGTCACAAAAGGCGTCGTATAAGTGTGGAAGAGCTACCTTTCGGAAAAACAGTCCTGGAGATTGAAGGTCATGTTGTTGGTGATGTTAGTGGGGAACTTGCACTGCTTGCAGATGGCTGTGACGGTGGAAAGCTTACAGTCGTTGGGGATCACTCTTGCTTGGCATGGGTCATTGAACAAGTTGAGGAGGACTTGCAGGCATTCCTCCAGGAGATTCCAAACACCACTAGTCGTTATGTGGTATGGCCCTGGGGTGGTGTTGCGCTTGGCCGTGTTAAGAGCCAACACCGTTCCCCCGTGGTAAAAGCAATACCTCGGGGAGACCCTAAGGTCTCCTTCTGGATGCGGTAGCACTGATCGTTTGATTGGGGGCTCATTGCGCATCTGCATCTAAGGCGATATTGTGCCAAGCTTAGACTTTTGCAATAAGGGGTTAGGAAGAGGAAAGAGCTATAGTAGGTTAATGTGTGATAAAACTTTGCATTTAAATTTGTATAAATATTTAAAAAATATGACCGTGTGTTTAGGATTGAATGTAAAATCACATTCAGTGTAAAGGACCAATTTCTGTAAAGAAGTTAAAAACACAACTGTGTTGGGTGAGTGGTTCACCACCTAGTAGAAAGGCAAGGTGTAATGGATGGTGTTCTTTATAAAGCAAAGAAAACAGTTTATAACGGCATCGGTCTTACATAAGGTATTCAATGAGTATATGCATAATACTTAGTGATAAGTTACAATGTTCACATTCAGGGGCATCCTCCCCGCTCAAGAGGTGTCCATGTGTGAGACGGGCATAACTAAATCCTAACCTACAGAGTATGACCTCATAGAAGCGCTCCCGATGTCAGGCACTCTTCCACTCGCCTAGAAAAGATTTGATTGCTTGTAGTTTGTAGCCTGTTTATAGTCCCATTGCAGCTGCCAATTTACTTCGATGGAACGTTTCAAAGAGTTGTAATCTTTGTATGGTATTTGGTGCGTATCGATTTCTCAGTCATTGGCAGAGCTGGCTGTGCAATCAGCCACATCATTTACAGGAATGCCAACGTGGCTTGAAACCAAGGATTAGATAATGTCAAGAGTTTTCTTTGCAGCCAAGATAATCTTGTTCTTTAGCCCGAAAACCCAGTATGTTTCTTACACAGTTCATTGATGTGACTGCCTTTAGACAACTTAAAACGCCGGTGTATATTACAGCATGAGAAAGATTTTTTTAAATATCTAATCAACTGCTAGCAGCAAGCCATAAATCTCTGCTGTTATTGTAGCGGCTGTCGAATTGATTCATTTTATCTTATATACCAAATCCCAGCGTAGCACTGCCCTACTACCGAGTCATTTTTGTCCCGTCTAAATAAAGCTGGCATACCCATGATACATAATTTGGAGCTAATCTACACTGAAGATCTAAGCCCTGGTGGACCAAAGATTGCCGTCTGGCCAATAAAGAACAAAATCTAGCATAAATTACTTTTTCGCGCTTGCCTACAATACACAATTCTATTGAATTTAAAAGAAAGAGGGACCAGGCGAGGTGTATTCGAAGGCAAGCGAAGAGAAAATTTTTAGATGGTACGCTTCCTCAATTAACAGCACTGTATCTGCGAAGCGAGTCTGGGATCGCATACATAAAATTGACGGCTCTTAAACGACATTCATTGTCCCCCACTTGAGTGGAAATGAAGTGTGTCCTGCAAGTCTTGAGGAACAGGCCAACATCCTTGGTGAGCACTCCGAGTATGTCTTCTGTTCCCAACATTCCACTCAAACGTTTAAGCGACGCAGAAAAAATGCAGGAAAAAAAGCTGTTATCACATCAGGTGGCATGCACGATCCCTATTATACCCTATTTACACTCTAAGAACTTCAAATGACACTTCTTTGTTCCGAACTTTCCCTTACCCAGATGGTATTCATTATTAAATGCTCGAACATCTTCATCCATCCACTATGCAGCTAATTTTGTATATTTTTAATTTAGTTTGGCTCGAGGCCCCTTTCCATCCTCTTGGAAGATCGCTTTCGTTGTGCCAGTGCTGAAGCCCAGCAAAGATCCCTCTTGTGCATATAGCTTCAGACCTATAGCTCTAACTTGCTGTTTTCCAGGGCATTAGAAGGCGTAAATAACATGAGACGCATGTTTTTGCTGGAACGAAACAACTGCCTTCATAAGTTCCAATGTGGTTCTCGTTCAGCACGGTGCACTGTCGATCATCTCGTCCGCTTTGAGACTTTCGTACATGAGGCGGTTCTCAACAGACAACACTGGCTTTCCATCTTTTCTGATTTGGAGAAAGCATACGATACGGTCTGGCGCTATGGCATACTGCAAGATTTATTCGATCTTGGTCTCCGTTGGCAAATGTTGATAGCTATACAGAGTTATCTGGACTCAGAACTTAACATTTTCGATTGAAATCTGTCTGGTTTATCTCTAACCAAAAACTCACAAACAATCAGCTCCCAACGTTTGGGGGTCAACTTGACTCCTTCTTCAGGCGGTAAGTAGATTAAATGAGAGAGCGATAGCTCGACATCCCTTTCCTATTTTACCGAGTTGATATTTTGTTAACGTGACGCAGACCCTGGACGTAAATATATGGTATGGCTCCGAGGGACCTATTAATGTTCCCCTGTGGTTTCTTAATATGGCACTACTCCAAGAACAGACGATTTCGGATATGTGGCTCCGCGTCTATCACGCGCACGTTCGCGAAGTCGATGTGATGATCAAGTACCTTATAATGTTTGTCGACGGCGCTTCACTCGCGATCGAAATTGCGCACATCGTTCTGGCGCTGGAGCATGCGTTCGGAAAAATATTTAGTTTTGCCGATGTTGGCGGCGAGGCACTCTGCACACGGTATCTTATGACCAAGCCTTGTGCTTTTTCTTTTGGAATGCGATCCTTTGGCTTTGGCATGCGCCGTTCTAATGATAACCCTGGCTTGTGCGCCACTTGAATCCCTCATTTTCGGAACACGCGCGCCAGTGCCTTGCTGCATCTTACAGATAGGGAACGCTGATGCGCGCGATGGGGCGGGCTGTGTGCCACCCGGCCATCTATGGTTATGGGCCTCCTGCGTTGCCCAGGGGGTGCTGCGAAAAGGGACTTGTTAGGCCTTGTTTTGGGTAGTACAAACTCTAGCGTTTCAAACTGTCACGCACGCAGAAGTGTGCCTGCTCTGGTGCGGAGCGCGAGATCACGATGAAAATATAAAGAAACAACAGAAATCCGAACGCCGTCAAAGCTAAGACGCTAAAAGCGCGAACCATGAGATGCCGTTTCATGCGTTCCAAAGTAGACATGACAAAGAAAAATAAAAATGAAGCGTCGCGACACAGGTGTTTCGACGTCACCGCCCAGAGATAATAGACGCGTACCCTAGCGGTGGTGTCATGAATTTCGCACTTTTTATTGTCTTGCGGCGGTCAGTCTGGCCGATTTTTGGCGTCCAAAGGTGTTTTTCGTTCTTCAGCACCAGGCAGAATTAAAAAAGCTTGACCAACGTGCCATAAGTAGTGCGAGGCTCAATCAGATGAGCTTGTACTACCCAAAACGAGGGCGCTACAGTTTTTCGAAAGCTTCAGCGCAGGAGGCCTATTGCGGGTGCAGTAGTGTTGATGGGCAACGCGCTGAAGAAAGCTCCTTGTGTAGCAGTTTCTTTGGAGGTAAGCAGGGATTGTCGGATCCTCCTTTCTTTTATCGTTTTCCGACGAGCAGATGGTCATTGCTGTGGACAAGAGTGGAGACCACTGACGCCTTGTGACTGACTTACTTGGTGGCTTGAGTCAAAGTCAAGGCAGCGTTCGATGTGTGTTGGATTCCTGTGGACCGTGGACCTCAGCTTGTCTCCTTGTCTTTTCACCAGAGTATCGAGGAACGGCAAAACTTCATCTCTCTCGTATTCTATGATAAATTGGATGGCCAGTTCAATGGAGTTCAAGTCTGACAAGAAATGATTCACCTGGAGCATTTCTTCCATTAGGTTTATGTGCAGAAGCCGTTTTCAAGGTCGTAATTGTTTTTGCCGGAACGACAATATGAGGTCCTTTCTATGCGAGATCTTTCTTTTCCTTCGCGTTCCTTCTCCAAAACTGATGTATTATTGTATCTCCACCCTTGCGCCAAGCGAATGACATCTCGTGGGATCTCGGTCTCGCTCATTATTTCCTTCGCACACTCCATCGAATTGGCAAGGTTCACCGCTGCCTTGAATGTCAGCATCAGTCGTGACAGCAGCTTTTTGAGAAAACATTTCCTTAATGCCGTCAATAGCTTGTCTCGTGGTCGGTCGTTTATGGAAACACTGATGTTGCATTGCGGTGAAAGTTGTTTGAGCGCCGCTATGTAGTCTGCGATGGTTTCTGACTTTAGCTGCTTCCGGTGATAAAATTTGTTGCGTTGAACCGTTTCCTTCAGCGTCGTGTCGATGTAGTTCTGCACTAGTTGAACGAACTGTACGTACGTCTTGGCACTTTGTTTGGCAGGTGTCGGCAAGTTCCGTATTAGTCCGTACATTTCTCGTCCGACGATAGAGAAAAGAACACCGGCTGAATTTGATTCCGGAATGTCGCTCGCAACGAAGATCACTTCGATCCTTTAGATGTACGAAGACCATGATTCTTTTTTCTGATTGAACTCTTCAATTTTTCCGATGCGAGGCAGTCTAGTTGTAGGCGTCTGTGTCGTCATCAATGTCCCTGTCTTTTTGCCTTCATATTTAGAAAATATTATGGAAGATTTACTATCGACAAATGAATGGTTTAAAGCGGCTGTGCAACAATTTTCAGACTTTGGCCAATTAACTGCGGAAATTAATCTGCGTCACCTATGGAACGAAAAGCAGAAAACCGTATTTTCTTGCGAGCGCTAGTTCTTATTTAAAAAAAAATGAAACAAATCGAAGGTCAAAGTGCCTCTCCACTCTCCACGTCGACTTTCGAGTGACGTACTCTGGGGGTTCACGTAGTTTCCCCTTGGGTTCTCTCTTCAGAGACCAGCCGCTTCCTCCGCGATTGTCGACTTTGAAAGGATTAGCCTCGTCGAAGGTCGCGGCGAGCGATCGACACAAAGGACGGTTCGCCACGGGGCTGACGGCGAGTGTAGCAGCGGAGGGGGACAGGTTTTGTTGACTTCCGCGTACCCCCAGAGACGGTGTCATTTTAGTTCCCGTAACCCCGACAGGCGGCTGCAGATCGGCAAATAATTCGTTTTTTGCTTTGCGATTACGCAGCAGAATAGCAGTTTTTCGGGGAAAGGTGACGCGTTTTTGGTCACTTGGGCTTGCATAAACAATATAAAAAATGCAAACTGCCAATTTTTTCAACATTAAAATCGTTGCAGAGCCCCTTTAGTGCTTGGTCGGGGTAATAACTCTAAGATAAATAATTACACAAGCGTAGTGTAATATATTGTGTTCATTATTCGACACGATTGAAATTAATAAACAATAAAGACGAAAAGAAAAAATGAAAGCCGTTTACAACTCCCTGTAATGCCGAATTGGAGCGCAGCTCTTGAGGAGGGGGGAAGGTGCGGAGGGAGGGGGGTTCACGTGACCTCGGGGGGGGGGTCACGTGACCTTGGGGTGGTCACGTGACCTCGGGGGCCACGTGACCTGGGGGGTCACGTGACCTCGGGGGTCACGTGACCTGGGGGGTCACGTGACCTCGGGGGCCACGTGGCCTAGGGGGTCACGTGACCTCGGGGAGGGGGGGTCACGTGACCTCGGGTGCCACGTGGCCTAGGGGTCACGTGACCTGGGGGTCACGTGACCTTGGGGGGTCACGTGACCTTGGGGTGACCTTGAGGTTACGCCGACGCCGACGCCGACGGCGACGCCAACGCCGACGGCGACGCCGCTCAAGCCGGAAACGGGCGCCTAGAGCTGCGCTCTAAAAAGAATACACCCGAGTTAGTACACACTACCCGAGTTCACTTCACGCCTACAGCCACTAAATGAGGCGCGCTTAGAGTATCGGCCCTCTGTTCCCTAAAATTGTTGTGGGCGCCGCCATTTTGAGTCTTGTGTAGAGCAAACGCAACTGCCAATCGTGAGGATTCAAAGTGCGACTTCCTCAACATTAAATCCGGTGCTAGGAAGCGGATGCAATATTGCTTTGCTATGTTGCGGACTGTTTAAACATTTGTGGAGAGGGAAAAGCGTTTCTTATGATTTTGATTTAATAACACTATACATGCCCTGGTTCAAGGACCTTGTAATACCGGAATGGGCCATGACGTAAGCCCCGTGGTTTGCACAAGCCACTACCTTTTGACGCTCGGCTCTTCCTCAGTGTTCCCAACATTATTGGAGCAAGCTCAGTTTCGCAGCTCCCTATTCTCGCCTGCGGAAGCGAGTGGCTCAGGTGGCGGGCATGAAAATTAGCGGCGCTGCAGTCGGATCTTACTTCCCTGTCTCGCGCGCTGTCTGCTATTTCCGCGTTGAGAGCCTGTTCCTTTTCTTTTTCTTTTTTAGTTTCCTTTAATTCCATTGTTTTATTTTTACTTTCATGTGCAGAATAGCAAAACAAAATATTATGATGAAGATGAACTGTAATACACCACAGAGTTTAGAGTCCGGGCAGTGTGAAAGTTCTTTCTTTGAGGGTTTTAAATCTATTTTTGTGTGCGCCTATTTCCTTGCGCTGTGAAGTGTTAGTATGAATCACCAACTCGCCCAAGCTCAAGTATACCTATTCAAGCTCGGCGGGCTAGACAATCCGGAAAGTAAGACTCGACTGCAGCGCTACTAGTTCTCGTGACCGCCACTGAGCCCACGTCGCAGGCGGAGCTGTGAAACTGAGCTTGCTCCAGTAACGTTGATTGTTCCCGCTAGCGCCACCAAATTAGCTACGCCTCAGAGTAGCGACACTTGGCTATATTGTGGCTTAAAATCATGGTTGCCAGTTATTTGAAGCTCTATCTGAAATCACAGGAAACGCGTTTCCCTCCTCCAGAAATGTCTAAACAGTTCACGACAAAAAAAAAGCATCATTTCATGAGCTTCCTTAAACCGAATCTAATGCTGAGGAAGTCGCCCTTTTGAATCATGACGATCGGCAGTTGCGTCTGCTCTGCACAAGCACCAAAATGACGGCGCCCACAAGAATGTCGTGGAACGGAGTGCCGATACTACAACGTTACTAGAACCCTGAGTTGGGAAACTCACCGTTGAAACCTGGGCCGCTGGCGTCCACCGACACCGAGCTAAATACGAACACAGCGCCACTCTTTATCATTTGTCTTTACTGTGCTCGCCTTGAGCATTTATAAAGCATGTGCTTGCGTGGAAATCAACGGAAAAAACGTTTTTTGTAGTTACTTTTATTGGAGTTTAGTACAAAATGATCTTTGAGTTTGCAAGGTTTTCCAGAACAATTGATAATGTTTTTATACAACCATGCCTCAGCGGTGATTTCAGGTAGCGCGTACCGATCTAGGCGCCTCTTAACCTCGGTGATAATCTGCGGTGTGTCCGCTCGGGAGTTGGGGCGGCGCCCCTGAAGCCCTTTACACAGTATCTGTTTCGGCGCCAAAGTGGCCGAATAAGGCCAAAATAGAAGTCACGCGCAGTTTCTCGAGTGGCCGCTGCGGGAAAAATGTCGGCGTTGTGATCGTTATTAGCTCGGTTCTCGAGTACGGATCGGTGCCACATTTTCAGAACAGTATCTGTGGCAGTTTCCTAACTGAGTGGTTCTAGTAACGTTGCGATACTCTAAGCACAGCTCATTTAGTGGCTCTAATTCCCGCGAACCTCCTTTCCCCTGACTAACACTGAAACTAAATATGAATAATACACAATTAATATAGCTTATTTATTTATTACCAACTACACATAATGAGAGCAGGAAGCGGCCGGGTAGAAGAAACGCGGGTTTCATGTGCGACCGTTGTAACCGTCTCAAAAGAGAGAACACGCGAGCTTACGCTGGTTTCAAAAAGGCGATCCAAAGAAAAGAGGCGGCACGCTGTGTTCTTTGTGACTGTGCGTCTAATTTATATATATGTATATTTGAAGATCGATGATGAACGTCGATAGTTTCGAGATAATGTAACGTAATAACATTATAAAATAATAAACAGAATGAAGGGCTGAACGACTCAATTTTTCAATTCTTCTATTGTAATATTGGGATAGCCTATTGTACTTACATTTGATGAAGAGCAATATGAGACGACCAGGTACTGATTAAACGATGAGGCTCCATAAGGACGACAACATTCGTGGGAGTCGAACCACAACGTACAGTGCCAGACTTTTTCAAGTATCGTGTACCCGAAGTCTTTTCTTCACCTGCGACAGAATATGGTAGAATCAATGAGGGTGCTGCTTTGCGACTGTACGTGAAACGGGAAAATTGCACCGTGCAAAAGTGAGGCGTATTTTTTTATATGAAGGACTGATTTCTAGCAGCATCCCCTGATGCACTGCTTGGAAGAAATGGCCTCGTTGAATTAAACTGTCCCCGTTCCAAAAGATTTTTGAAGCCTACTGAAACCGCAAAAGTGTATGAGGCCAAAAATAAAAAAAAGGAGCCTGGCGTGAAATGTCCAAATCACCACCATAGCTTCTACTACCAAATACAAGAGAAGTCACACAATACATAAAGCGAGTTTATTGATTTCATTGTATTTACACTCAAGGGCATTGATATCCAACGTTTTCAATGTGTTGACACCCTCTGGTCAACCAACATAAGCCTTTTTCTACCCAAATTCTACATAGAAGGCCGGACTTCCGCTGAAATTCCTCACGTGGACGAGTTGTCCGATCGAATAAACTGCCATTACTCCTGATCTGAGAATCTCTCGATCTTTGTTCGTAGGCCGTAGTGTCATGAGATCTAGTTGTGTGGCTCCTTGTCCGGCGAACATTCCTTCGGTGGGTGTTTTGTTTTCCGTGGAAGATGAGACCGTCGCATGCTGCCGGAACAAGAACCTGGCGATTCTTCACTGAGCTGCTTCTTCCGTAAGCTTCAAGAGGGCTTTCTTCGTTTCGCACACCCTTCTGTTCTGCTTCCCCTTTAGTTGCAGGATGGTATGGTGCACTAATGTGGTGCCTGATGCCATTTTTGCGATGATGGACCGCACAGCCCAGAACTTCCCCCCATCCCGTCCCCGAGTTCGTTGGAGTTGACGGGGTGGTGGTGGTTAGAAGAATTCTTCGTTGTCGTCAATGTTGATTGCGATGTCGGCCGGCGAGAGGGAGGGGGGGGGCGGGGGGCGGAGGAGGGCGGTCATGGGCGCCGGACGACCGCCAGGGCCCGCTGGAGGTTGTGCTCGTCGATAGCCGCGAGGCGCAAGACGGCTGCCCTGGCGGCGGCGGCCGACTCCCGGGCACGGTGGAGAGCGCCGGCCTGGTGGGTGCCCCTGTGAATCTCGGGCACCCCGCAAAGGGGGCAGAGGAGCCGGCGCTCCTCCTCATTTGTAGCAGCTGTAAGGGGGCGTTGGGATGGCGGTCGGTGAGAGTGTGTCCTCGAAACGGCTCCGAGACTTCGGCCGGGGGGTCCATGGTGAGGGGCCGGGGCTGCACCTCCCAGGGCAGGTTCGATGTCCATGAGAAGGCTAGGCCCTGGGGCCCAGCACGGTTCAGGTTGCGGAGTTGCCCCGGCGTCGGTAGAAGGGCCGGCGGCGATGTTGTCCCGGAGCCGGAGGGCGACGGCCATGGTGTTCCCAGGGTGGTGTACGTTCGGTGTGAGCTATTAACATCGATTTTAAGTTCCGGTTCACCCGCTCTGTGATGTTGGCTTATGGGTGATAAGGAGACGTCCGCTTGTGTTGAATGCACAATGCGGCACATGAGTCTCGGAACACTTTGCTGGCAAAATATGTAGCGTTGTCGCTAATCAATTTTGCCAGAAATCGAAGCGTGTGAACGTCTCCATGAGACAAGACCAGATTTTCTTGGACGTCAGCGATCGCAATACAAATAGCTCCACCCACTTCCTAAAGTGATCAGTGACAATCAACAACTACTGGTTGCCACGCGGACTGCGTGGGAAAGGGCCCATGACGTCGACAGCAACGCATTCCCATGGGGAGCGACTTACGACTGGCTGCATGGGACCAGGGCCATTTTGCTTATCTCGTGCAGCCGCGGCTGCGGCTGCGGCCAAGAGGGATTTTTATGCCACGTGACCAGCTCCATGGGGACAAGGAAGTACTTAGCGTCCCTGTCTAATGGCGGAGAAATCTGTATCGCTACAGTGTTCTAGAGGGTTGTAGTGGCAAGAGCGGCGGCCACCGCGTGAAGCTTTTGCGCATAGACGACAACGTGGCGCTGCTGTTCTGTGCCCTAGGAGCTGTGGCAAGAGGCTTGAATAAAGAAGAACGAAGCGCCGAAGACACACACGCGTCATGTCTAGAGCCCAGCGGACTAGGCCTTTTGGGTTGTATGTATGTTTATACAGCCTAGAACTTGGTCTGCCTCAACGGGCGACGAGTCTCCCAGCTGTAGATGAGCAATTTAGCCAGTGCAGTACAACCGCTAGCCTGGGGTCTTTAACGTGCACCACGCAGTAGTGATACACGACCGCACGCCAGGTACGATGCTCATCCCGATCGAAACGGGCAGGGGTGGGGATTGAGCCCAGGATCCCTGGGTTCTGCAGCGCGAGCTTTCGCTCCACGTGCTCCGAGCTGGTGTGCGCTAGACCCCTCGGCCACCGATCCCCCTAGGCCTCGTCTCGTCCCTTCTAGATATTGCTACAGGAACGTGCCCCTGTCAGCCTCGTCGTCGGCGCTGCTCGGTGTGTACTACTCTGGTTCGACTGGAGTTTTTCGCGACGCAGAACAAGTGCTAATGTGACAAATTGTAGGTTTTCTTTTGCACTAATACCTCTATAGTGTGTGCTATTCCAACGCCTCCTGTGCCAAGATGCCTGTCAGGTGGCTCGCTCTCCCATTGCGGCCGGTCTTCCATCGCATTGCAGCCAAACGCCACGAGGTGGCGCTCGCCTCCGAGCCTATTTCTTTGGCTGGGCACGAGCATGGTTCGGTATCGCCCGATTCAAGGGGAACAGCTACAACATCATCATCATCAACTCCACGCTGGGCGCTCGGCCATCTTGGCGCAACTGGCGCGGCCGGCCGCTCGCAACTGAGTGCTAATTTTATTTATTTTAACATTATTTCAGTTTCAGTTTTTTATTTACGGTTTAGCATCCTATTGAAGAAAACGACCAAATTATTCTCCATGGCCCTAGTCTATAATGTCAAAAGAAGATGAAGACGAAAGTGCAGATATACGAAAGAGTGAGCCAGCGCTGCGTAAGTTTGTCTTAATTTTTTCTTTTGTGTGCGTGGACTTGAGTAACTGTTTTGCGGGTGCGCTGTTCTGCGTGTACAGCACCACGTCATTCATAGCCTTTGCACTCTCTTTGCGCTGCTAACGCCAGGGATGACACTGCACTATTCGATTTGAAGCACTATTCGCACACCCTCCTGGTATCAGAATAGCAGACGTCAAATCTCCCGCGCTCACGCGGCCGCAAGCGATAGTGTCAGTTGGCAGCGCCACTCGCTGTCGTTTCGGTGAAGAAGAGGAGGAAAGAAGAGAGGGCACGGCAGAACGCGAACCGCTATCATGACAGGCATCTTAGTACAGGAGGCGTTGGCTATTCTCTACTTTATTATTAGCGTGTTTTTGATGGAAATCATTTGAACAATATCGACCCCCCCCTCTTCCCAGTACTGACAGGTCGTTCAGCAACGCTATCACTTGGGCTGTACGCTTAATAGCTGCGAAAGAAACAACGCGATACTGATATAACAAGGAAAAATTGACAAATAAATCTCAATAAATCTCCCACTTTTTTAATGGTGAGAGGAACAATAAACTGGTGTATTGTTTTTTGTCATCGTGTTGCTGATGCGGGGACCAGCGTTGTGTAAGGTGCAAGGCGGAGCGCGTTTGGAAACGGCCAAAGGTGCCACTACAACTGGCTAACATATAACAAATTGTTTTTTTTTTTGTGGGAAGTCAGTCCATGAAGAAAAAATACCAAGATTGGGAGTGCATGAAGCATGAAAATACGATATGAACACAAACTTGAACAACCCCTGATATGAAAAAAAAAATTATTCTCAACTCACTGCTTTATGACTTCTCAAAAGTGGTAATACACTTCATCGACATACACAGCAAGCACATGACAGATATCCAGCAACATAGTTCGCAAGAAAACTACAAAATAGTCATAATATATCGCGGCATAGAATCCTAACCTCTTCGCCATTGACGATGTGCACATAGTCCCGGAAGGATAAGGCGCGGTTCAAAATGTCTTTCGCACACCGCTGATGTCTCGGCGAGGCGTTTATTCTTTCTTTTTTCTTTAATAACTGATAAAAATAAAAAGGAGACATTGGCTGCTGCTATAGCAGCGCCGGCTACTCCTTTGAACTTGAGTGATTAGGGTCCGTTTCCTTGAGAGTTCACAGTTGAGTTCACAGTTGTAACATAAAATAAACACTGCACAGAACACCCTGCTCTACACTCCACGTTATGAAAGCACACTATTTACATCAGGGTGCAATGATTTATCAGGCTATTTACATATAATTCCTACACTCAAACGTTCGTGGTATACTGTACAATATACACTAAAGGGGGCGGTATGCACATTAAATTATTCAAATACTTTTTACATTGAAAGCTCAATTTAGCGCGATAATATACAACTAAGGTATATGAGTATTATATACAGAATTTCACAGTTGAAGTATGTATGCAATGTAAATTTATCATATCATGATGTTTTCACTTTGGTGTTGCGTTTCTGTTGTTTTTGTTGCAGATGTATAACTCTCAATAACTGTCCGCTATTTCAGTTTCCAAAATAAAATCGCGTAAGGCAAACAGAGCCCTCTTTTGTAGAACTGGCGTAGGCCAAGGTCCTAGCAGCTTCTTTAGTGACAAGGGGCGGTCGTCAAGTACCATGAGCCGTAAATTGAGCTCTTTTCGACACTTTGCAAATCTCGAGCATTCTAGTAGGAGATGAGTTTCATCTTCGACCGACTCTCCACATGCACATTCTGGAGATTCTGCGCGATGGATGCGATATAAAAAATTAGCGGTATAAGCAACATTGAGACGAAGCCTATGTAGTAATGTTTCTATGCTGCGTGGGAGAGAAATGGGTACGCGGAATCTTATCTGAGGGTCGATTTCAAAAAGAATGGAGCGTTTAGAGTGTTCGTCAAACCACGTGGAACTACACTTAGTGCGTACCATTGTCCTTAATATTTCCCGAGTGTCTCCACGGGAAAGAGGGACTCGTTGATATTGTCCATCCCAGTGCGCCTTTTTGGCGAGGCAGTCTGCCGCTTCATTGCCCCTGAGGCCACAGTGTCCTGGGACCCACTGAAGTGCAATGTCGTGGCCTGCCTTCATTGCCGCCGTCATTTCATTCAGAATTTTGTAAATGTATACGCCGTTGTTACTTTTATAGTTCATTGATTGTATGGATGTGAGAGCCACTTGCGAGTCACTGCATATTACCCATTTTTTTATCATGCTTGCATGCCGAATATATTGTAAGGCTGACAGAATGGCATGTAACTCAGCTGCAGTAGAGGATGATCGATGGGATAGCCGGAATGAACGATGTGTGTCTAAAGATGGTATAACAAATGCGGAAGCTGATCCTTGATCGTCGGTAGATCCGTCTGTGTACACTTGAGTGAAACTGGGGTACTGATTGTATACATGGAAGAGAGCCAGTTGTGCCGCCACCATACTGCTCACTGAGCTTTTCTTCTCCATTCCATTTATTGTGGTCTGAACTTTAGGCATCGCCAACGTCCAGGGAGCAGGTGAGACCGGTACTTCCCATTGAGTGTAACGTGGTAGGTGGCGTTGATGTTCTAAAAGAACGTTATGTACTCGTGCGCCTGTTCTGCTCATAAGGTTGTGAAAAATAGGATGGTCGATATGTTGTGTCTTTAATCGAAAAAAATGCCTGCAGGTTTCTTGTATTCGAAGGACCGAGATTGGCGGCTCCCGTGCCTCTGCAAAAACTAGAACACCGGATGTTGCGCGAGGCACACCCAGGCAAACTCTTAGACTACGAGCCAACAAGTAATGTAGACGAGTCTCGGAAGTGCGCGAGAGGCCATGGAGCACTGGTATAGAATAGGCTAGCGTTTGACGTACTAGCGCTACGTGCAGGTGGAGGAGGGATGATGTTGAGCCTCCCCACTTGGTTCCCGCAATGCAGCGTAAGGCATTAATTATCCTATTAACTTTTTGTTCCATCGCAGTCACGTGCGTGTTCCACGTAAGGGTTCGGTCTATAATTATACCCAAAAATCGGTGGGTCTTGACAATTTCTAGTTGTTCTCCGTTTACAGAGAGTCTGAAGTCTTTTAGTCGTTTTAAGGTGAAAGGGAGAACTGCCGATTTGGTCGCAGAGAGGTCCATTCCATGCTCTTTTAAGAATGACACAATAATGTCCAGACCATTCTGCAATGATGTTTTAACAGTATCAATAGAGAGTGCTGACGCCCAGATGCATATGTCGTCTGCGTGGATGGAATACTCTAGATCTGATGGAAGGAGACGTGACAGCTGATTCATAACCGCGTTGAAGAGAGTGGGGCTCAATACGCTGCCCTGAGGAACCCCACTGCGAAGAGTATGTTCCTGGCTTTTGCCTCTGTTTGTGTCTACAAAAATCTTGCGTTCATTGAGAAAGTCTGCTATCCAACGCAGGGTGCGACCGCGAACACCGAGTTCAAGAAGTCCATGTAAAACGTGACTATGATTAACGGTGTCAAAAGCCCGTTTGATGTCGAGAAATACGGCTACGGTAACGTTACCCCGGCTTCTTGCGTGTTCTACATGAGTTACTAGGTTCAGTATACAATCCATTGTGCATCTTCGTCTTCTAAAGCCAGCTAGGTGCGGTGAAAGTGCGTTATTTTCTTCCACCCACCATTGCAATCGCTCGTTAATTAATTTCTCCATAACTTTACCAATACAGCTTGTTAGACTCACGGGGCGGAACGACTCCAGTGACATGGGCGATTTTCCTGGTTTCAGAAGAGGGACAACTTTCGCTAGTTTCCAGTCCTCTGGTAGACGTTCTTGTTGCCATATGTTATTAAATAGTTGAAGAAGAAGTCTGGTTGCTTTAGGTCCCAAGTTCGAAAGGGCTCCATATGTTATGCCATCTGGTCCTGGGGCTGTTTTTCTACCGGAAATTGTTTGTAAGGCAGTCTCCAGTTCGGGCATTGTGAATGGGAGATCCGACACGTCCACTCTCGACAAACGACGTCCGTCGTTTGTCGAGAGTGGACGTGTTTCTCCGGAGCTCCCGATCCCTCGCGCCAGGAGCAATGTCAAACGGAGCGGCGGCGTCGGCGGCGCCGACCGGACAGGATTCAGCGGAACCCTCCGACGACGGCTACAGGATGCAGCTGCCCCAACTCCCGCATGGAAGGCGACTGGAGACAACTGTGTTTCTACACGGTGACCTGCGCGGGAGGCCATACAGGACCCAGGACTTCGCTGAGGCGCTGGAGGAGTCCGTGGGTATGAAGCACGTGGTGGGGCTGGGAACCTTCCAGTACAACCACGTGCTGATTTGCACACTCGACACAGCCGAGGCGAAGGAGCGCCTCGCTGCATTCAAGGAGCTCACCGTGAAGGGGAGAAGGTGCATCATAATCGACCCCAACCAAACGGAGGTGACGCTGCGGGTCCATTGGCTGCCTACCTTCGTGACGGACAGCGAGGTCGAAGGCGCTCTTGCCTCTCTTGGCAAGTTGAAGCGTTCTACGCGGGAGAAATGGCGTGCACCAAACGGCGCATACGAGGTGCACAGCACAACGAGAAGCGTCACCCTCGTTCTCTGTGAGGGGGTCAACAAGGAGAACCTTCCTCATCAGGCCTCGATCGCTGGCTACCCGGTGTTGCTCTCAATGCCTGGCCGACCGCCGCTGTGTCTCCGCTGCAACCAGCTGGGGCACATGCGGAGGCAGTGCCAGGCTCCTTGGTGCCGCAGGTGTCGTGGATTCGGCCACGTCGAGATTGAGTGCGTGCCGACATACGCGGCCAAAGCCAGGGTCCAAGTTAACGCGGCCCCCGAAGACGTGCTTCTGGACGACGGTGACGAGGCAATGCAGCTTGCGTTCACGGAGCCGCTGCCGCCGCCCGACGCCGATGGTACATCGCGGGATTCGGGCGAGCATCCGGAAGTGACGGAAGGAGAGTGCGATGTCGAGGGAGACAACGAAAAAGTGGCACAGATCGACGACGTCGTTCAGCCGACAGACGGGCTGGCGGCATCCGCTGAGGCAACCGGCTCGACGCCGGCATCGAAGTCGGCCGCCCCTTCAGCGGAGGCAGCCGCTCCGTGCAAGTCTCTCCAACCGAGCGGCCCAGGTGCAGCGGAGCAGCCCAAGGCTATCAGGCAAAGTCAACGGCAAAAGCCGAAGAAACCGGACAACCCCCTTATAATGGGGATTAGTATTTCACTCATTCTGGTAAGCTCGCCCGTCACATCCCTCAAAGCTGCCCTGACAGGTACCTTTTTTTTTTTTTTTTTTCGCGGGGGAGGGGGGAGGTAGGGGGGGGGAAACGCGAATACGCTACAGATTAACTTTTTAGAAAATAATGTGCCATGAACGACGATCAGTGCTATTATTTGCAGAGTGACGTTGACCAGCTTGTGTCTGGGCTCCCACCTGCTTTTCTGAAATGCATTCATTTAAATACGAGGTCTGTAAAGAACAAGGTAATTTGTTTGGAAGAATTCTTTACTGAATTTTCATTTAAACTTTCTGCCATTATGCTAACTGAGACTTGGAGCACGAGTGAACATGATGTGCTCAGGTTACCAAACTATACGACTTACTATTTAAACCGATCCAATGGACGAGGCGGTGGAATTGCGTTACTGCTTTGCGACAATGCTGAATGTCAGTTACTTGATTGTTACAGTCTGATTACGCCTGACTATGAAATACTCTCTTTGTGTTTAGATAAGACAGTGTACTCTGTTTGTTACCGGCCACCTAATGGAGATATCTCGATATTTTTAAAATTTTACGATAAATTTCTAGCCTTCGTTGGTGAAAACAAAAAGACCTTAATTGCTGGAGGAGATTTCAACATCGACATGAGTAACAATAGCCAATCTGCCAGGAATTTTAGCACTACAATAACATCTAATGGTTTTGTCAACATGATTAGTGTTCCGACTAGAGTTACAGCCGAATGCCAATCCGTCCTTGATCTGTTTATTACAAATTCATTGCAGTCATACGCTAAGGCTGGAGTTATAACCTGCAGCGTTAGTGACCATCTCCCTGTGTTCCTTTGTGTGGAAAGAACTCAACTAGCAGCTAACAAAGGCCCTAAAATTCTATACCAATCAATTACGGAGAAAGCCCTTCATTCTTTCCGCGTTGCATTGCTGCGGGAAAATTGGAACAGAACAGACACATTCAGTGAGGCGAATAATGCTTACGATAAGTTTATTGACATTTTCAAAAAGCTATATACCGACCACTTCCCTATTAAAGAACGTAAACACAGTCGAAAAACAAGGAAGCCGTGGATTACGCCGGAACTGCGTAAAGAAATGAAAATTAGAGACAAGCTATACAGATGCTTCCTGAATACTCGTGCACCTGATGATTTGAAGACGTTTAAACAGTACCGAAATAAATTGACAAAGAAGCTGCGATCTGCGCGGACAGAATACCACTCTTCTGCTTTAAGCGATAAAAACAATCGCCATGACGTGTTATGGTCCAGACTAAACGAACTATTACATCGTGGTTCTCCACATGCTCCTGTCTCGAAACTACGAGTGAATGGAAGGGAATTGTCTGGAGCCGAATTAGCTGACGCTTTTAATGATTTCTTTGCAAACCTGACTACACGTGGTAACTCGTCGGCTGCTCTCGAATATGTGAGCATTCGAAATGACAAATCAATGTTTCTACAACCGGTCACCGCGCCTGAGGTGATATCAGTAATCAAAAATCTAAATAATAGCAGTAGCTGTGATATTGATGGTCTCCAGATACGGCCTGTAAAGCATGTAGCTGATATAATCGCGCCTATCCTCACTGATATATTTAACACCTGTTTAGAGACAGCTGTCTTTCCATCAAAAATGCAAAAAGCAAAGATTACAGTACTTTACAAAAAGGGAGATAGAAATGATCTGGGAAATTATAGGCCAATTTCCATCCTGCCAGTTTTTTCAAAGGTATTTGAAAAACTTTTGCACTCGAGACTTTCGGGATTTATTGATAAGTATAACTTGTTGACGCCACACCAATTCGGCTTTTGTAAAAACAAATCAAGTGAACTAGCATTACTTGAACAAAAAGAATATATACTCACACAATTTGAAAACAAAGCCGTCGTTCTTGGTGTATTTGTGGATTTTTCAAAGGCTTTCGACTTAGTAAATCATGACATTTTGCTTGAAAAGCTTAACTACTACGGTATCCGAGGACGGGTTTTATTGCTTCTGAAATCTTATTTATCTAATCGAAAGCAGGTTGTCCAGATTAACAATATGCGCTCAAAGGCGCAACCAGTGCTGTGTGGTGTGCCACAGGGCAGCATATTAGGGCCACTACTCTTCAACATTTATCTTAATGATATTGTGAATATTAGCCACACAGCCAAATTTATAGTATATGCGGATGACACTAGCATATTTTTCTCTGGCCATGACATTCATGAACTTATTGATCGATGTAATAATACAATGAAAACACTCGAGAACTGGTCGGAAGCTAATGCTATGCAAGTAAATGAAAGAAAAACAAAGGCGGTTATATTCAGACCCAAAAACAAGCCCGTTCCTACACATCCAGAAATCTTCCTTAATTCACGTCGTATAGAAGAGGTAGATAATTTCAAGTGTCTCGGTGTCATATTTTCCGCCGACATGCTTTGGGACGCTCATGTAAACTACTTGCTAACAAAAATAGCGCAAATTACTGGCATAATTGGACGCATTCGATACCTCCTTCCTGCACAAGTTAAGTTGCTTCTTTATAATTCACTGTTTTACTCACACTTAAACTATTGTCAACTAGTATGGGGGACAACTACATCTTCAAACCTACAGCGTATTCATTTATTACAAAAGAAATATGTTCGCCACATCTATAACGCCCCTTATGGAACACCAAGTTCAATTTTCTTTCTTCGTTCTCGCGTTATCAGGGCACACAACCTATACAGATATCGTTTGAGTGCTCGCTATAAATTAGAAACGCAGAGAAATATAAGTAATATACGCAATCTTTCCCAACTGCAAATAAAAACCTCTAGTTACTCTACAAGACACAAAGAGAGCTGGGCAGTCCCTACAACTCGGCTAAACTCCGGAAAAGAATGTCTCAGTTATCTTTTACCATCCCTTTTAAACAACTATCACCACGTTCATTTTGATCTGTACACTTGCAGATATAGTGAACTTCGCGCAATGTACGAGGCATAAAAACACACACATATATATGTCTATGTGTACGTGTGTGTATATGTGTGTGTATATGTCCGTCTATATGTATGTATGTATGTGTATGTATGTATGTATAATGCATATGTGTGTGTTTGCATGTATGTGTATGTATATATGATATATATGTATATTGTGATGAAGTATCTTAAAATATTTTGAATAGTTTTCCCTTTCTTGTGTACAACTTCCCGACCTCTTTATAGGCAAGTGTTACTCTTGTTTCATGTATTGCTGATAGTTGTCTTTTGTTCATTGTTATGATGAAAGTACCTTGTATTATTATATAATTTCTTGTGTTCCTTTTAAATGTCTTTCTCGCCACTGTATGTACCTGAGGGGGCTGAGGACCAGTCAAGCTGCTTGGACAGCTTTTTTCTCAGCCCCCACCATGCTTATACATGGTAAA
>JAZHYW010023345.1:0-20814 GCA_037355805.1 Ixodes ricinus | reverse complement strand
CACACCTTTTTTTTTAGAGTGTACTGCGAAACGTTTTCAAAGGTCATTTCGTGAACTTGATAAAAGATAATAGTGGCGAGAACGCTTGGCCGGATATTGACTGTAAAAAATGAAAGTTCAATCTTTCTTCAGCCAGTTATATATACTTAGTTGACACAAGCTTTTTTAGCACTACAATTATTACAAGCTGCGATGCTGATGATATGCAAGTATGTCTGATAAAATATAATCTAGATAAGAAATCTCCCGGTTTGTGGCACATTTTTAATAATAACTTGCAGCGTGGTGTGTTTCCAAAGGAAATGCAGATTTCTAAGACTAGCGTTCGTGCGAAAGGCTACAAAAACAGCATGGGGAGTTCTGGGCCGATTTCAATTTTATTTGTATTTTCGAAAGGGTTCCAGAAACTTTTGCTTTCGCGTATGGTAATGCTGTCTGATAATCCTGGTATCATCACTCCGTCACAGTCTCGTTTCCGTAAAGTCCGATCTACAGAGCTTGTTTATTACAACAAAGGGAATATATTTTGTGAAATATTGAGTACAAAAAATGACTCGGTATTTTTATTGATTTTAGTGAACAAAAAAAAGGCCAAAAGCTTACGGTTTTTGTGGAAAGGCGTCAACTCTTAGTTCATTATATCTTGCACATCGTAAGCAATACGTTTATATGAACGTGTAATCTTCTGACATTAAACCAATTGTATCTGGCGTATCTGAAGGAAGTATTCTTGGCCTTTTTTAATTTGTACGTTAACGATACAGTGAACTTGAATAAGAATATCAAGTGTGTTATTTCGGTGATGACAGCAGCATATTTGTTTTGTAAGTGCTCTCAGGAAATAGCGAATACTGAAAATCGTGCTCTCTAAAACACTGCGTTTACACGGAGTGGCCTTAATGCCTCAAAGATTAATGATAGCAAAACTGAAGCGATTTTATTTCGGCTAGAAATCAATAATAATAATTTTACTAGTAACATTCTGTTAATACGCTCGCTGCGCCGTGGGTCACCAGCGGGTGACGTCGCATAAGCCAACTGTGCGGCCTCGAATATCCTATCCTCCAGCACTGTGCAGCAGCGGTAACTTATATAAAAATTAACGAAAAAAAAAGCTTTTTCACTTGAATAAATTACCCATGACGAATGTCGGTGCTAGGCAGAGTTGCCGTGGCCCACCGGTGACCCACGACGCTTCCTAAAAAAACACTTGATAGGGACGCAGGACTCACGGGTGACCCACGCGTGTCACCTAATTTTTCTACCAAAGAGCCGAGACTGCGCTGCCTTCGTTATCTTAAAATGTAAATCTAACAATTGGGTACGTGTCTCCTCGAACAGGCGACAGGTGGACAACCTTGTTTCAGATAACTTTACATTTTAAAGCAATTTAAGTTTTATTTTTTCTTATGGAAGTGTTTTGAAGGTGCTTTGAGCAAAATGTATCGCAGCAAGTGGACATTAGTGGCATTCAAGGGTCCACTGTACTAACAAGTATTTTCTCGCAAAGCAAAATGAAAGCTTTCGTATTTCAAAGAATAGATCATTGCCTGTCCGTGTTTGTATGTTTGGCACCCGGTGCGAGGTGGCCCACCGGTGGGTGCCGCAAAGAGGCCCCGAGGTTTCATTTCATTTTCATCTATTCCTACCTCACAAGCGCTCCAGGGGGGGGGCATACATGAGGAGGGAAATACAACGCCCTCATGTATGCACCCACTGGGGCGGGGTAATAGCAGGGTAAGTTTCAGAAATGCCGCGCAAAGCACCACTGCGCGCGCAAAGCGCCCCTCACGCCATCTCTTAGCGGCACGACATACCAGTCATAGCGCGAGATTCAACGGCGGGTCACTGCCACCGTGGTCACGGCGCACGTAAAGAAAAATACCCGATAATTCACCGGTGGGTCACGACTGATATAAATCGAGATTAAAAAAAAAGCTTACGCAATGAACGTGCTCTAGATTCTACAAAAATCGAGGTTTTGTCGAGTTTTAAAACACTCGGCCTTATACTTACAGAACAAATGAGTTGGGTGATCAAATAAATTATACTGTGGTAAAATTGTCCAAAGTCGCTGGCTCGATGTATCGTCACCACCACATTTAGCCTTTGAAAGTAAATTTCTTTTTGGGGGGAATAATCAATTATTTGTCCCCATCGGATCTATTTTTTTTTTATTTGTGGCAATACAATTAATACAAACCTCCATAAAGTCGACCATTTCGTCGTTTACCCTGAGACTGGGTTTTTTTAGAGAGCTAAAAGTAACAGAAAAACAGACAGGTCTCAAACTCAGCTACAAGTTTATTTCAACAACCTCCTCTTATAGAGTTCGTTCTCGTCGTCATCAACCAATCACACACGACTTGTCCTCTGCACCGTGACATTACAAGTTCCACTCTATCACAAAAGAAGCGGACACTCCCAACGTTTCCAAGTGAAATGTTGTAGCAGAAGAATATGGCACACAAAGACTTCAATCAACGCTTTTGTGTCCTCACAATAAACAGGACAACAGCCCACACCAACATCCCACTTAAAACAGGTCACCTCCAAAATAACCCCCACAAACAATACACACCAGACAAAAAAAAAGTCTTAAAATTGTAAAAATTGCTTGCAGCGGTTCCCTATTTGCATGGAAGGTTGACTAATGCAATTTCCCAACGATCTAATCCTAATTGTTTCTCTTACCACCCTTTTAACATCGTTGCTCTCCTTAACAACTACATCCGCTCCAGACCAGTGGCGTAGCCAGAAATATTTTTCAGGGGGTGTTTTACTTTCCTGGTGAGACCGGAGGAGAAGAGAGGGCTCACATATGTACTCTTTACGAACATAGGAGCATACTTTTGGTTATTTCTCTGCTCTTATGAAGACAAAGACTCACTTCCTATTTCCATTATCACCCCTACATAAGAAAGTGCAGGAGACTCAGTACATTCAGGTACTAAGAGAAAATTTTTAATACATGAAAGCACAACAAGCCTTGTAGACAATATTTTGAACATAACATGGAAAATGAAAGACTGCCATATGAACAGGGTCCAAGCCAGAAAAGTAAACCCTCCTTTTCGGCGCGCATAAAACAACTACGCGTCGCTGAATGGTGAAGCTCCGCCAGAATGTAACCCTAACGGTTCGAGCAAGATGATAAAGTTTTAGAACGTAGCATCATCGAATTCAAAAAGTTATAAGCAATTTTTTGAAAATCTCAATGAGAAAATGGGGCCGCGGCCCGGAAGCGTCTCCCATTCATCTCCATGTACTCGCGAGCTCCGTGAGCCGCCGTCTGCCACCAATCTCCCATTGAAAATTTTCGATAATTACTCATAACTTTTGAATTCGGTGACGCTACGTTCTGAAACTTTAAGGGAGGGGGGGTGCAACGATTTTAAAAATAAAATATTTTGGATCTCGTCATTTTTACGTTGTTTATCGTGTCCCGGAGGATAGAGAAAACATCTCCTTCATTCAAAAATGTCGCGATTCCGCTGCATAATCGCAAAGCAAAAGTATGACTTTAGCCAGTGCGGCTGGAACTTCAGTCTCCGCTTGCCTGCAACATGGAAGACGTAGCTAGCGCCGGGTGTTCATGGATTCAATAGCAGCTTTCGCCTCGTCTCATCATTCTTGAGGTCTTAATTCCTTGGGCTAGATGTGATATAAAGTCCGATGTCGTATCCAGGAACATTGCTCTCGCTCAGGCAGGGGGATGGAGGTGTCTGACCTGAAGGTGTCGGCTCTGCTGGAGACTTTGATGGTGCGCTTGACGTAGTGGGTGATTTTTCTTTCTTGTTAAGAAAGTCGTCTATGGTCAGCTGACTCGTTTAGACGTGCTCATTTTCATAACAGGCACATGGCATCGAGGCACACGGAACACGAACTTAAAATCAGTGACTAAAATTACACGAAAGTTGGTTCATCCACTCAGCTGCGCAGGTTCGTCATTCTCCTAGGACCAACGCCTCCTCTACTTTAGAAGCCTGTCAGGGGACTCGCTCTCCCGTTGCGGCCGGTGTGCCGTCGTGTTGTATACAACGCCACGTGGTGGCGCCCGCCTGCGACACTAACCACGCAACCCTTCTGGGCGCTGTAAAGAACGTCCTTCGCGGCCGCACCTGGAGGTGGAAGCGGGTCCTCGCGTAGAGCGACCCCTTCTCCGGCGTTCCAAGGGCGCGGCTTCCGCTGACAACCTTGAGCCACGATTATCTGCCCGCGGTAGATAGGGTGAATGGCTTTCACCCGTAACGTCAACAAAAGAGAGAAACGAGCTGTCATCGATACCTCCTTCAGGCGTCCGGCGCTAAAGAGGAAGATGGACTGTGGGCTTCCGAGGTCCTTCTCGTCCGGGTTGAGAAGGGGGATGGTATCCTCCGGGCGTTCGTGCCCTCTTGGAATCAACAGAAGCAATTATCCTGTGTGTGCATTCGTGCATGCTCGTAGGCGGTGCCTGAACGTTTGAGGATGACCTTCTGGGGGTCACCTCGACGTGGAATCTGGAAGAATAGCCACATCTTCCGAGATTCCCCTACAAGCCATAGGAATCGGCGGAGCAATTATCCTCTCTGTGTGTTTGTGCGTGCTCATGGCCTTTCAACACTGCGATTTAGGCAGACTCAGAGAGTGAGCCGGTCTTTGGTGTCCTGCGTGGATGGCAGTATTTTTGCCATTTGAGCCGATATGACGAGGACGCGACCGAGCGACCTGGCGCCCGAAAGAGAGAAGGCTGCGGAGAAATGGGGGGGGGGGGGGGGGGTCGGTCGAAATTTCGGGGGTGTTCTGACACCCCAACACCCCCCCTGGCTACGCCACTGCTCCAGACCAATCCGTTGTGCAGTTTCTACACTCCTCCAGATGCTTAGCCAACTCCGAATTTGCTGCATTATTTTTAACATTCCTTTTATGCTCTGTTAAACGATCGTTCAAACACCGAGAGGTTTGGCCCACATACTGTTACGAAAGGCCCCCGGACCAGACCCTCCCTATCTAATCCGAGCGGAACCGGTGATCGCCTTGAGGATCGTCGCCACGTGCCTCCAGTCAGCTTTGCCCGGAAACGAAGCGAGAGGCAACAAAGGGGATGCCGTGGCTTTCTACGGAGGACCACCGTGTTGACGTCGCCCCACCTAGGCGCGGAGCTGAGCCGGACCCTTCATTCTGGCTGCGATTACGCTGGCCTGAAACGGGGTCAGCCGACGCAGGAACCGGGGGATTACCGAGCGAGGATTCCGAGTGACGGCGCGCCAGCTGCGGGACCTTCGTGGGTGTGTTCGGCTCGGATTAGCCTCCGACGCTACTGACGGATATTCCGGCCAACCCTTTGTGCCACTAAGCCACCTAATGGAGGGATCGTCACTGTCTCCGCCAACGTCGTCTCCCGTGTGGACAATGGACCCTTTGTCGTGGCCTCCTCGGCGCGGCTTTCGAGGGAGAGGGTACCTTGGTGCCTGAAGGTGAAGCCCGGCCGCCGCTGCAGGGTGTGCGTGTATGTGTGCACGTGTTCGGAGGATGAGTGGGGGCGGGGCCTGAACATGACGTTTGTTGGCAGCTCGGCCACCATTGGCTGCCAGCCGCGAGAGTACCGAACAGCGACCCGATAAAAGGAGCAAACAGGAGGTCGCATGTGTGCTCTCGGACGATTCAGTGACTTTGTATATATGTATTAAACAGAGTTGGTCGCGAGAGACCCTCCCGTCTCGTGATGTTCGTGTCGGGAGTCGGCCGGCGGTTCCTGGTCCTGGCCTGGCCCTGCGTGAGGCTGCCTGGAGAACCCCCTCGGTCGCAACAATACTTAAAACCACACGCCAAAGGAATCTCATACACCACGCCTACGCTACACGGCACCGACTTTTCCCTATGCGCCTTCTGACAGCCCCTCTGAACCATTTCAAAAGGTGTCAATCTATTTAACCTAAAATCCGTGCTGAATACGACATCCACGCTATATTTTTTTGCACATGCTCTAAGATTGTGGGACACCTCGTGACAATACGGAACCACAGCGTACCTATTCCTGATTTCTTGCGTCTTCCCCTTTTCCTCCCTGCATTGTAGGGCAATCTGCCTTTTGATGTACACTTCCCCATATCCTGCCATTACCAGTCTCTCCCACTGGTTTTTTAGTGCCTCCACTCCGAAATGCATGCATGATCTCACCAGAGCATTACTAATCAAAGATCTGACTACCCCGGCTTTTACATTTTTCGAGTGACAGCTACTTTTTGACAAAACCGGTTTTGGGTTTGCCTTCCCATACTCCCAACAAAGACCTCGTTCCAATGGTTGACGAAATGGTTGACTTCCACCAGCTAGCCTGTACTATGACTCTTTTTTCTCCATAAAGTATTTACGTTGCGGAAGCAAAAATGATAAAAAAACATATCTGTGATGTTTGGTATGACCACCCAAGTAACCTTTACTTTGAATTTTGATGGACGATTTTAGCGTATATAAATATCGTTTGTCTTATAAATCAGAAACACAAAATATTGTTCGTAACATTAACGAACTAGCTTCACTTGAACCAAAAATACAAACATACCTTGCTAGAAGTGGATACACGGACTTGGAATCTACCTAATGTAAAAACCAACTATGCCGTGCAAATGCTAACGAATACACTTCCAACACTTGTTTAATTTCCTAAATACTACTTAGCATCGTTTGTTTCTTCGTTGATTTATTTTCGCGCCTTCTTCTCAAGTTTAGTTTCATAGAAGTGAGTAAGTTACAACACTGATTGAATATTTTTATAGGAATTAAAATGTTTGATGTTTGTTCCAAAGAGCCTCTGAAAAGGAAAAGAAATCTTCTTTTTTTTAACAGTTTGTTGGGGCACGCGTGTCGAGAAATACATTTTACATGAAAAAAAAAGTTTAGAGCAATATTGACGGCGAGAGATTTAGTTGAAATTCTGCGCGCAAAGTCCATGATGTTGCGGAACGGTCATTCGCTCTTTCGACCTCAACGAGATGCTCATTCCCTCTTTCCACTCTCAATGTAAGGCGAAGCCGATCCACCTCTCCTCCACGCGCCCGAAATGCCGAGAGAGAAAACAAGTGGAAGGAGGGGACTACCGACTAAATCGCATCTCGCGTCGTCAATATTGCTGTAAACGTTTTGTTTTTTGCGTAAATGTTTTACATACACGCGTGTTTCAATTAGTACCACTAAAAAAACATTTTTTTTTCTTTCCAGAAGCAATTTAAGGATGCTGTGTTCGTATATTTACCATGTGTACAATGCTTGGTAATAATTTGTTTGTTGCTCCTGTTTTGATTTGTTAGCTGCTATTTTTTGTGTTGGTCGTGTGTGTTGTTTTTTCTGCGTGTGTGTGCTTGCTACCACTGCTGCCGGTTTAGAAAGCGGGCCCGATGACTCGTCAAGCTGCGCAAAGTAGCTTTTTTCTTGGTCAGGGCTCCATCTTATTTTTATAAAAATAAACAGGCATTATTCTTTTCATTTTCTCTTTTCCTTGCAAGAAAGAGGGTCACTTTTCTTTCTGCGGGAGTAGTTTAGAGCAACACCTCTCAGATACGACAGCCGTAGTGCGGAATTTGTCTGCGCCGCTAAAAGGGACCACCGCAGGACACCGACTGCACGCGAGTTCTGCGTCATCGTTCGGCCGTAACTCGTGTCCAATCGGTGAGAACCCGAGTTCCAGCCGAACGCTGACGCCGCAGTCGTGTTCAATTTGCGCCGTACGGTCGCCGCTTTGAGTGACGCAGGAAAATTCAACACTTGGGACTTTTTTTTTACCTAGTAGGTGTTGCTCAGAAACACGCTCTTGTTGGGAAAGGAGGGAAGAAAAGGGCGAGAGAAAATGGGGAGAGGAGAAACGGGGAGCCGGTTTCCTTCCCAACAGAAGACGATTCTGTAGGTCGGTCTCTAAAGGCCGACAAACACCGCGCTTTCCACTCTTGCCCGCCTCCTCCTTCCCTATATTCTCTCCACTTCTTATCTTGTTCCACCTTGTCTCCCCTCGCAGTATGGGAGAGGGGAGCGTTAAGGGGATTATCTTCCCTGCAGAAAACCGAGGTTTTGTACGTCCTCTTTTAAGTCCTTACGCAGCCGACGCTACACACCGATGGGGCCAATCAAGCAACGCCAAAAGCGAAATTTGAATTTTTAATTTTAGCATCCCTTTTAACCTTTTTAAGATCTCTTACGACAAGGGAACACACAGGCGCCAACTATCGGGTAACAGTGGAACACTTGGCGGTCTCGTACCTTTCCTCTTTCTTTTTGCGCATCATTTTTTTTTCTCAGCTTGAAAAACTTTTGTTAATGTTATAAACGACCATTTCTAATAGGTAGTACGTCCTAGAAATCTGCCTTGACCTCGAAAACTACCGCAAAACGTTTGCTCTAGTGTAACGCATTTTCAGGGTGACCGCATGGATAGCGCCAGCGTGTCAATGTATTTCTGTGCGTATTTAGTGGCAGAATATGGCACATCATTTACATAGATACACGATCAACAGGACAAAGTGCAGCTGTGATCGGCGTAGCAGCAACACTGTCGGTCCTCCGCCCGGGCAGAGCAGTACGTGATGGATGTGTGGAGCGTGGCCCAAGACTGTCTTGCGCGCTGTTGTCTTTTCTAAGATGACGCTGAGGTCGGACCGCAACACTGTGTTACTTCGTTATAAAATATCTTAACTGGGTTATGAAATGATATCGGGTTGAATGTTTATGACATTGCAGAGGCGTCCTGGTCCTATAGTATGGCCCAAGTATACTCGCACAATCCGCCACTGATTCAGAAGCTTCTTTGTCGCGGTAATATTCCGAGGATAAAAGGGCACTATTTCTTTCAGTCTTGCCTTCCCAACGCTTGGTGACGTAATTGTGGGATCGAAGCCACCCAGCTGACTACAGTCGAGCGTGGCTCATGGATTAGACACGAGACCTGCGTGGGCACTCGACTTCGGCTCGTAACAATAAATGCCTCAGCAGACACTGGGGTGGTGGCCCGTGTCCATCCACTGCAATGATGAAGATAGCCGAACTCTAACAATGCATGGAGCTCGGCGCGTGTTTTCTACGTGTTTTCTACTTTGCCACCACAGCGCGTGGGTATGATTAACGTCGGCTGCATAGGATAGGCAGAAGTGTTGTACGTTGGGCGAGTTGGTATGATGACATGATGAACAGAACAGCGCACAAAAAGACGAGGACAGAGAAAGAGGAACATGCAGGACACACAAGCGCTGACTCGCAATTGAATTTATACATAAAAGGAAGAAGAAGAGGAGGACGTTCTGAAAGACACGCAGGGCACGCAGTGCGTGTCACACGCGACACAACACCATTTAACTGCAATGTCTTTGCCCCATAGTCCGATCTATCGAGACATTATCGAGACAAGACAACTCGCGAAATCTTGGAAGCACATTGCATCCACAGCCTGGGGGACTGCTGTGTTAGCCACCCATCAGTGACACTACTTCAAACCGAAACCTTGTTTTTAGATCGGACTATGGGGCTGAAGCCGGTCATTGTTTCCGGATACATTGACTTCGACTCTAAAAACCATTCTAGACGTGAGAGAATCACGCGCTCCATGCATTTTCCGATGCAACTTGTCAGTGCAATAGGCCTATAAGACTTCATATCCAAGGGAGATTTGCCAATTTTGAGTACAGGCACAATTCTAGCTATTTTCCACTCTTGCGGAACGTTGCCAGTGACCCAGGAATCATTGAATATGTCTAAGAGACGCTGCATGCCTTCATGTCCAAGGTGTGCCAGCGTGCCATTGGTAATTCCATCTGATCCAGGTGAAGAAGAGTAATTAAGTGACGCCAGAGCTTGATCAAGTTCTTGGGAAGTGAAGATAACATCAATCTCGGTCGAGAATTGGTCAGGGGAATTTTCAGTGTCCACGATTGGTGGACTGACACTGGCCACTGCTGGCAGATCCACTAATGAAGCGCAATAATCCTCTGCAATATCCAAAAGTGACCTTCGCAAGAATATTGAGAGGGCATTGAATGGCGATCTTTGTTGCGGTGTGGACCGCAAGCCCCGCGCAATATGCCATATTTTTGTCATGGGAGCGCGTGGATCAAAAGAGGCACATAGCCCTCTCCACTTCTTTCTAGCGAGCTTGTCCAAGTGACGGCGGATATGTTTTTGAGTTCGCCTATCAATTCGAACGTCGTCAGGTAGTTTAGTGCGCCGTGCTCGTCGTTCTGCACGCCGCCGGATGGCACGTAGACGCTCATATTCCCCATCCACCTCTGTGCGCGAGGAAGGGAGATGGACGGAACGCTTACACTCAGTTACTGACTGCTGAATGGTGGAAATGAACTCATTATATGTACTCGTGTCTCGTAGCTTTAATTCAACGTTCTCCTTAAAGGACGTCCAGTCAATGTATGAAATCAGGTTTCGGTGAACTTTGGGTTGTAGGCCATGTAATGTGATATACGTTGGTGTGTGGTCACTACCATGGGTCTCGACATCTGTGAACCAAGACGCTCGAGATACTAGTTCACACGACATAAATGAGACGTCGAGACAGCTGCTGCATCGGGTGCCACGAACATAGGTAGGTGTCCCGTCATTTAGGACGCAGAGATCGTGTTCATTCACTAAATCTAGAAGTTCCCTTCCACGGCGTGTTGTCCTGGCGCTACCCCAAGCTGGATTATGCGCATTAAAGTCACCGGTCACTAATATAGGGAGAGGACACTGCCTTATGATGGTATTCAATCTGTCGACATCGAAGGGACATGATGGAGCAATATATGCAGCGATCACAGTGAATGAAAGCCTCCCCTTATTAACGGTTACGCTAACATATTCATTGCTTGGGTGTGATGAAATGTTATGTGTAATGTATGTTAAGTCTTTTCGAACTGCGACAAACACGCGACTAGGACCAGACTCTCGATTCGATTGAAAAACCTGATATCCAGAGAGACGAAAATCTGTTGGTACACGTGACTCACTAACCGCCAAAATCGGAAACTTATATTTGAAAATGAACTGTCTGAAGTCAGAAAGACGTGAACTTAACCCTCTTGCATTCCACTGGAATACTGTCGCTCGTTTCACATTATCTTCAAAAGAGAGGGCATTAGCCAGTAGATTGGCACGAGCTACTCAACAATGCTGTGATCGCAGGTTCAAGGACCAAAAGTCCTTCAATAATGTTCTTAAAGGTGCCGGATGGCAGTTGGGAAATCGAGCTTCGAATGATAGAAAATACAATACTTATTATGTCGCTGACCGTCATTGAGCCGAAAGCAGTAAACGACGGCTTCTGAACTGGAGTAGCACGAGTGACTGCGTCGGTGTATGTGCGCTTGCCGGCCGGTGGAGGTGGCACAGGAGTGCTTGTCGTCTGTCGAGGAGGCGGTGGCTCACTAGCCGGAACGTTATGTGTCGCCGCTTGCTCATTCGAAGCAGCCCGCTTTGTCTTGTTTTTCTTGTTGTTCCTCTGCGGCTGCTGTTGAGAGGATGTCAAGCCTGGTGAATCTTGACGAGGCAGAGGCGGATAAGATTCCAGAGGGGGAGGAGCTTCCTCACTTGGGGGTTCCGACGAGGTCCTCGTACGAATGTCTTCGCCTTGTTAAGAGCAGCTAGACGTACCTTGCAGTTTACATAGTCTGCTGGGTGCTCTCCGTCGCAGTTTGCACATTTTACAGGTGAGTCGCCCTTGCAGTCTTTGGTTAGATGGGGTTCTCCGCATTTCTTGCACTTTGTGCTTCTTTTGCAGTATTTGGCTACGTGGCCAAGTCCCTGGCAATTGAAGCATCTGGGTGGTGCCTCAATGTACTCAGTGACCTCGTGCTGAGTAAACCCGAGGTTCACTTTCAACGGACGTTCTGTGTTCGGTCGAAACGTGAGAACGACACGATCAGATGCTGTTGCGGCGTCACCAGGCTTTCCACGGCGGCGATAGAGGCGGCGAGCTGCGACGACACCTGTCGGTTGGAGGAAGTTAGCCAGTTCAGCATCTGTGTACCACGCGGGTACCCCCTTGATTAATCCGAAGTTCTGTAGGTACGTATTCGGTATGGTGGCTTGTACTGGCATGTCTCCGAGGCTGCGGATTCGCAAGAGCTTGTTTACCGAATTTACTTCTGCGACTTCCACCAGGAGGCCACCCCTAGCTGTAAAGTGATGGCGCAGAATGGGGCAACCCGCTGCCGTGTTGACCTCGTCACTCAGCTTCAATGGGTTTTGTTGCTGGAGGCGATGTGCTTCGTTAGTGGGCGTCAGAAGTACTGGGACTCCCGTCGTCCTTTGTCGGCGGTGCTCCACAAGGACGAAGCCTTCTAGGTCACCCTCTGTTAGATCTTGGTCCATTTCCTCGTTTACTGGTGCTGCCGGTACTTTGGCAGGTGTCAATGAATGATCATCAGAATCACTGTCGGTGTCGTTGTGTCGTTTTCTCAGTGCAGAGCGGCCCGAATGATTGTCTTGAACTACATGGTAAGCGTGGTCCTTGTCAGCGGGAGTCTGCTGGGAGCACGATGGATCCAACGCTGATGCCGGCAGAGACATGCCGGGTTGAGGGGCTATTCCGTGTCGGTTACCTGAAGTAACCCGTGCCGCGATGAGCTGCGGCCGGTTCGCGGTCACGTCTGATGTCTTAAGGCCGGTTCAGACACTTGCGTTTGAGTGCGTTTGACTGCGTTGCGTCAAGAGCGGAAAGGAGTCACCGGCACATCTGTAAGCTTCGTATGAAGCGTGGAATCCAATTCAAGGAATCATCTTGGCACGCGATATAAGCAACAGGGATATCCTGGTTCCTCGCAGCCGCACCGCAGTCAAACGCAGTCAAACGCAACTGTGTGAACCGGCCTTTAGATGCCAGTCAGTAGTGTGTGGACGGGGATCAGGACGATCAAGATAGAGAGCAAAGAGGGGAACGTCCGATCAGTTCCAACGCCCTCTTCTTTCCCGGCGCAGACTAACAACTGTTTATTCTTTCTTTTTCTCCTTTCAATGCGTGAGTTTCCCCATGCGTGAGTTTGGAAAAGAACGAAAGCAATGAAATAATGATAAATATCTTCATAAAGATGTGTGGACTTGCGACTTTGTGGTGTTTTTTAATTTTTCTGATAAACGTTCAGTTTTTGTGGTGTGAGATGTGACCTTGAAGCTGAGCTTTCTAAGGAGAGAAAACCATGTATATGGTAATTCCCGCAAAGTGCAAGAAATCACGAACAGACATTCATCTTCACGTGGAAGGCGCTCCCATCACAGAGGCAGACAGTGTGAAAATATTGGGTGTCCCCTTCGACCACCACGGAAGGGCCAACACATGGATGACGCACGTAAAAAAGCAGTGGAAAAACGGTCTGACCCTCCTCAAAGCAATTACCAACAAAGCTTGGGGTGCTCAGGAAGACCTATTACGCCGCCTCGCGCGGACGCTTCTAGTGTCAAAAGTTATTTATGGACTGAACTTTCAAAATCTAACTCAGACGCAGGAAACCACACTCGTCACAATGAATCGGGCCGCAATGAGGATTGTCACGGGTCTCCTCGCTTCACGCGGGTGGAAGAGCTCGAACGCATCGCGCAGATGAATACCATTCAAGAAATCGCCGAAGAACAACGAATCAGCCAAGCCCTGCGCCTGTCCCGGACCCCCAAGGCAGAACTATCCTGACACTGAGTGGGCGTGCCCATCTCATTGAAGGCCCATTTATGCCGACGCCTCCGCCCCCATGGGAAACGGAGGCGGTCACCGTCGCCAAACCGATTCCAAAAAACCAAGGGAACGACTCGCCGGGACGAAGAGTCACTCAGGCCTCTAACCACATGGCAGAAGTCCGCGGTCTCGGAGAGCACGTCGAAGTGTTTTACACAGACGCCTCGCGCTCTGAGACCGGCCGCACGGCTATCGCCTGGTACTCTCCTACAAAACAGGACACACAGCAAGAAATAACTGAAAACACGAAGAGCACGTGCTCCGCAGAACTGCGGGCGATCTTGATGGCGACACAGGCCGCCATTCTGAAGAGAGCCAACATCACAGAAACTCGCATATATACAGATTCTCAAGAGGCACTCCGCGAGTTGCGTCGCACGGACACATGTAACGCCGTGGTCGCACAGATCCGAACACTGGTGCGCAAAGTGAAGGACGACCAAACGATCACTGTCGCGTGGCTGCCAGGCCACGAAGGCATCCCTGGGAACGAGAGGGCGAATGGGGCCGCGAGGGCAGAGCTACAAGCAACACAGCCCTCACAAGGCCCGATTCCTCCGCTCAGTCCTCGGAAGGTGCCTGAGGACACTGCCGACTTTGACCTTACCGAGGTCAAACGCGCAGAACGAGCAGCACGCAAGGCGCGCCTCACTACTCTCCTGCCGCCCAACCCTCACCGCATTCCGAGCAGCTTTCCGCGATGGGAGCGGGTGGCCCTCAACCGACTCCAAACGAAGACGGGGCTGACGCCAGACTGGCTGTCAAGAATCTACCATCCGACGGATCCAGACGACGTCGGCCCCGATCCGAACTGCGACCACTGCGGCGTTCCTGCCACCTGCTCCCATCTCGTGTGGGACTGCGCGGAATCCGCGCCGGAGCGCGAGGCCGCAATCCGCAACTTACCCTACCACATACGGCCTTGCTCCTACACAGAGTGGACCAAGCCAACAACCGCCATTCTTAATGAACAAAAACTCATCTACACATCTCTCATCGACTTCCTCCGATCCTCCGGGATCGGTAGGTTCATCTAATCATCGTCATTTTCACTTCCCTTCACCCTTTCCCCCGCCTACTCTGAGGCCTTCAGGCCAGAAGGCGGCATCACAATAAACGTTTTTACAATACAATACCACATAGCATAACGAGGCGGACACCAGCATCAGCTTCAAGGTCACCTCTCACACCACGAAAACTGAATGTTTATCAGAAAATGAAAAAAAAACACCACAAAAATCGCAAGTCCACACATCTTTATGAAGACATTTATCATTATTTCATTGCTTTTGTTCTTTTCCAAACTCACGCATGGGGAAACTCACGCATTGAAAGGAGAAAAAGAAAAGAATCAACTGTTGTTAGTCTGCGCCCATTCGTGTTCGTCGTGTTCTCCTCATCTCAATGTAAATCATCCTTTTCCTTTCAATTTTTGGTCACGCGTATAACTTCGCAGCGCAGCACGTCTATCATCGTTTTATGGCTCCTTTAATTAGAAGATCGGTGGCCGAGGAGAAAGAAGGAGACGCCGTCTTCTAACGGACGTAGTTTTATGTTCTCCAGTGAAGATCAACAATCGGCCTCAGGCCGAGGAAACCCTTCTACTTCAGGTTCAACCGTTAACAACGACATTCAAACGATTCACCCAGACAACTCAGCGACAGTACCCGTAGTCCCAGGAAATAACCCGGGCGCAGGTGACAAGCCAAGGTGAGTACACGATTCTCCTTCCTCGTTTCCCCCCGGGAGCTATAAGGCTCGTTCACACAGACCCGTTTTCTTACGTTACGTTACGAAAAGTCACCGGGAAATCCAGTGCTTCGTATTGAGCGTGGCTACCAATTCAAGGAGATAGCCTGACACGCGACATTCGGGACATGAATGTTTCGGTGACTTATACTTCGTTTCAGCTTGGGTCCAGACGCAGCCGATGCTACGGGCGCGAGCGTGTGGCCCTGAATAGTGCTTGCAAAGCACGAGCGCGCGTGCTTGGCAGGGACGCAGAAAGCCCGGAGCTCGCGCTTGTAGCATCGCCTGCGTCTGGACCCAAGCTGAAACGAAGTATAGACATAACGTAAGGAAGTCGGTGCTTGTGAACCAGTTGAACCGAGCTCAACTCCTTACGTTACGTTAGGACGAGCCTTATGTCCTTGGTTGCCACGGTAACTCACCGTCCTAGCTCGTCGTCACCGAAACATTCGTATCTTGAATGTCGCGTGCCAGGCTATTTTCTTGAATTCGTAGCCACGCTTAATACGAAGCACAGATTTCCCGCTGACTTTTCGCAACGTAACGTAAGAAAACGGATCTGTGTGAACGAGCCTTTATGCCTGAACTCCGTCTTTCTCCATGCTGACCTTACAGGTCGGCCCTACCGTGCGATCGACTTCCGCGATGGACTGAAGAATGTAATAAATTTGAGTGAAGTGCCGTCTCCGGGGCAGTCTGAGATGAGCCAATTTTGAATGGCAACGCTGGCAAGCCCCGCTGCCGTGGAAAGGCTGAAAGCGGCGAAAGAACTGAACGCGAAAGGAAAGAAATGTCTCATCATAGATCCGAATTCTAAAGATGTAAAGATCAAGCTTCACTGGTTGCCGCTGTATTTAGATGATAAGGAGTTTCCCGAAGCATTGGCGCCCTGTGGGACTGTGCGGAGCGTGGCGCGAGAAAGGTGGCGAGTCCTAGGAATTGGAGGACAAGGAAACAATAAACAGAGAGAGTCTGTCTGACCCTGCATAGCACAGCGACAACGGAAAAAGTGCCTCATCTGCTCAAATTCGCCGGTTCCCAGTCTCTTGTGGTCATGTTCGAATGGTCACCCCTGTGTCTACAATGCAAGAAGGTCGGCCACATTCGTAGACAGTGTCGTACTCCAAAGTGTGCACGTTGCAACAGATTTAATGATGGAAATGATGATACTGCTACTGCCTATATTGGCGCTGGATCGTAAGGATCGGGCCAGTATTGCCATGACTAGAGCCACTAAATGAGCTACGTTTAGAGTATCGGCACTCCGTTCCCCGACATTGTTGTGGGCGCCGCCATGTTGGGGCTTGTGCAGAGCAGACGCAACTGCAGATCGTCATGATTCAAAAGTGCGACTTCCTCAGCATTCGATTCGGTGTTAAAAAGCTTATGTAATATTGCTTTTCTCTGTCGCGGACTGTTTAAATATTTGTGGAGGACGGAAAAGCGTTTCCTGTGATTTCAGATAAAGCTTCAGAGAACTGGCAACCATGATTTTAAGCCACAATATGGCCAAGTGTCGTTACTCTGAAGCGTAGCTTATTTAGTGGCACTAGCCATGAAGTGACCGATATCGGCGGAAAATCACTTGGGTCGGCCAGCGCCACGTTGATATACAGACTCCAGCCCCGTTTTCCGGTAATTTGTCGGGTCTGAACCGGCTATATCGGCCGGTATTACGAATTCTTGACCGTTTCTAAAAAGATACTGAATCGCGGTCAATCGCGCCGGCCAATCACGCGGCCGCCGCTGTGGCCACGGGCCGCGCCGAGAGCGTGCCGGGCAATCAGCGGCTAGAACTAGGTTTTTTCCAAGCAAACAAACAAACAAAAAAAAAACATTTTGTAGTAACTTTTATTGGAGATTAGTACGAAACGGGGGTATCGTGATGTTTTCTAAAATATTTAGTTTACAAGGTTTGCGGCACAATTAATATTGTTTTTATACAACTATGTCTCAGCGGTGATTTCAGGTAGCGCGTCCCAACCTATGCGCATCCTAACTTTGGCAGTAATTCGCGGCGCGTCCGCTTGGAAGTCGGGGGTGGCGCCCCTGTAACCTCTTCCACCATATCTGTTTCGGCGCCAAAATGGCCGGTTAAAGCCAAAATAGAAGTCACGTGCAGTTCCTCGAGTGGCCGGTGCGGGAGAAATGGCGGCGTTGCGATCGCTATTAGCTCGGTTCTCAAGTACGGATCGGTGCCACTTTTTCGAGCAGGCTCTATGGCAGCTTCCCAACTGATCGGTTAATTCTATAGTAACGTTGGCTTGGCCCAAGTCCGCTAAGCGATGACACCGCAGCGGCCGCGGCCATGCTAACCGATATTCGCCCATCTCTGCCCAGAACTCGAATGATATCGCCGATTCTGGCCCACTTTTAGAACGATCGGTAACCGATATTGGCCCAATACTGGCCATGATGACAAACATGAAACTGGACCAATATTGTGCGCAATATTCCCTCGCCGCTGGCCCAGTGTCGGCGTGCTGCCTGGGATATCATTCAAACTTTTTATGGATACAACCCAAGCTTCTACTGATTTGCGCTGCAGGATCTAGAATTGGATAGTAAAACCACATGTAAGGTTCCTAGTGAGCTGCGAGTACGTGTAAGTCAAAAGCTGCTAGATTAACAGAAAAGAAAGAAGTGGGCGTATGATCGTCGGCACTACCCAGCAAAGCTGTACGACTTGTGGGATGTTGTATTTATGAAGAGAGCAACACAAGTTGCACAACCCACCGAAAACCCAGCGAAGACAAGAACCAAAGTACCAAGAACCCTGGTTGTCACCCAAGTGTTGCCCGCAGATACCTATTGAGTGACGGAGTTCGACCAAAGTTCTAGGAGCCAGTTCGCAACGACGGAACACGTCTCTCAGGTAAAAATATGGTCAACGACGCCGGCAGCGTCTCCCTTGACAACGACGTCGCATCCGAAGATTCGGGAGACAAGCAAGAGGAGCCCCCAGCTGCGAGAAGGCCTACAAGGAAACGCACACTGCCTGCTAGACTGCGAGACTGTGTAATGTGAAGTCATTTAGTAATTGTTTTTTCGTATGTGTTCGTTTATTACCTTGATATTTGTGTGTATCTTCAACCTTAACGCGGACGTTAAAACTCCAGGATGGCCGAATGCAGACTTTTCCTAAATCAAGCAACCCCTTGGAAGAGGACGACGACGATAGTTCGTGCGGCCGGGGCACGGTGTGAGCGAACGTGTGGAACTTGTAAGCTGTGTGGCGACCGCAAACGGAACCTTAGCCTGCGTGGCGAGCCAAACCGTACTAAGAATTAAACGTTCATTTTATTTCTATTTTATTTCCTTCATTTTATTTCCTTTCACCAACGTGAGTAAGCCCTTTTCGATCTTCCGAGATGAATTAAGTATAAAGATAACAGACGTAAGACCAGCTCGGAGGTGGAATGCGCCACAATCACACACCGTACCAGCGGCGTAGACTTTCCATTTTCCCGGAGGGGGCAGGCTGAAGTTCTCCGGGGGGGGGGGGGGGGGCTGCGCTTTAACTTCTTGCCAGAACTGGAGATTGAAGCTAACGAAAGGCACGCTGGTATTCAATTTCCTATCTATTTTGTCAATAAAGGCAAAGTGGGCGTTATTTTGTTTACATGCCACTACTAGAAGCTCGTTACATGGCACGTAAACAGCTCTTGGTAATGATCATGGCCCGGGCCTGGGGGGGGCTCTGCCCCCTTGGATCTCACCAGGGGGGGCACGAGCCCCGATGCCCCCCGTAGTCTACGCCTATGCACCGTACTACATTCTCCTTCCCTTACAAAAAAAGAAAAAAAGAAATATACTCGTTGAGAAAATAAATACACAAACTTCACACTGTCTAGCGAAGAGACGACAAGTCGATGCAAATAGAAGTATAACACGGCAGTAACTGCACTAGTCATTGCAATCCAAATGAATAACATTGCGGTGGCTCGACTAGTGTTTGCAGAACAGAAAGAATAACATTTTGCAAACTGAGGAATACATTTGAAATAAGTAATATTTTCGTCCCTCAACAGAACACATGGTATGTTCTACCACCATGCAGTATGTCAATGCGTGGCGAACAACTGCAGGGCGCAGCGTATGCCCGTACTGACAAGCAACTAGCAACTTCCGCTTGACAGACAATACACAATGGTGACCTTTACGTGATATATCTGAGATAGGCTGGGGCACTTGTTATTTTGTTTTGCCCATTTAGCAACTATGGATGAGCAAACCTACTTTGATTCCTCGGAACTAAAGATCTACCTGTGAAATGTGTATTGCAATTTTTTTATTTCATTCATTTGACTACTCGGTCTATCGAAACAAAACTATAGAGCTTGGTATTTTTATCGTTTGTTATTTCTTTGATGTTATTATGTTCTCTGAAACATGAAACTCAGATGAAAGTTACGTTTTTGAATTACCAGCGCATAGCATATTTTTTTTGAACATATAAATCTGGGGGCAAAGGAGGTGTTTTGATAATGCGAAAAAAATATGTGTTGTGTAATGTTAGATGAATACTCACGTGTTACTAAGATTTGTGAAGTGCTTTTCCATGCTTGTCGACAACAATACTGTATCAGTATTTTGTAGGCCACCGGACGGTTTTCTGACGTCCTTTTTCCTTTCAGGAAGCCTATTATAGATTAGGCGCGGAAACTAGATATGCTAATATTTTGGTAAGGGAATTTAACTCGAATATGCTCTAGGATACAAAAAAAAAAAAAAGACTGATGGATCGGCTAATTAACAGCAATGGCTGTACGAAATGTCATAAAAGCACCCACGAGAATTACATTAGACTCGTCAATCGTTGCTTGATTTGTTTTGCTACAAGTGTTAACTCAAGGCTGCACAACATCAGGGATAGTAATTAAATATATAAGCGTTCACCTGGGAGTATTTATGTGCGTCAACAAAGACATAGCAAGTATGCACCAAAAGAGTTCGTACGCCTTTTCAAGATATTAATGCTTATAAGTTATAAGCATTAATATCTTGAAAAGGCGTACGAACTCTTTGGGTGTCGATTAAAAATTTTAACCCGATTAATCACCACCCTTTAACCGATTAATTCTTTGATTAATCAGTTGCGCTAATTTTTATAAATAATATATTAAAAAGAATGCAACAACTCGTCTTGCCTTTGAAGACTACTTTACTCTCTGTTACACGGCGCAAACGACATTTAGAATTGAGGATAATACAGTTCAACGATTCAAAGACTCGCATATTTTTTGCTCCAGCACTGAAGACAAGATAGTTGTCCACATTCTCCGTGCAAGACCACAAAGTCAAAAGGGACATGGTGGCTCTCTTCTTTTTTAGAGAAAGAAATCACAGATGAAAGGAAGGCGTTGATTATAACAATAATAATAATA
>JAZHYW010023344.1:0-38845 GCA_037355805.1 Ixodes ricinus | reverse complement strand
CGCAGGTGCAATATTGCACAATCAATACAATTCGGAAATTATGATGGGGTTATAAAACCACTTTAGTGAAAAACCCGAGACTGAGGTAATGACAGACGACGACAAGGAAGAGAAGGAGAACGTCTTTTCGTCTGATACGTCCCTGATTTTCTCTCTTAATGTAGGCGATACTTCGTTTAACATTACATCCGAAGAAAGCCAAAGGTACAATCCAGGGTAGTCAATTTAGCAGAGGTCGCCCTTTTCGGAAGCACAGTGTAGGACGGTGGGTGTATCATTGGAGATCATGTAACCCTTCCCCCCCCCCCCTCACGCCCCTGTTTAGGACGCTTCGCGGCGACAGTCTGATGATGGCTCATTAATAAATACTAACCCACCTGGCCCACCCGCACACGACACTTCGAGGCGTCCCGCCGGCGGCCCAAGTGAAGTCCTTTCATACCTCTACAAGTAACCACAACCAAAACATTTTTAATAAATATGGGCGGTACGATTCGCCGACATCATTAATGAAACAGACAGACCTGACTCCTCTCTCCACCGCGCGATAACTGACAGGCTGAAAACTCTTTCAGATCATCATGGACAGCCTTCGCATCAACACAGACAATACGTTTAGCTTTTCTACCAGGACTAACACTAGAACTTCACGCCGAAGATACATAAACAATTTCCAGGTCCGCATAAGTTGCTTTAAAAATTCGTTTTCTTCACAAACTATATCCGATTGAAATAGCCTTCACCCCAGCGTCACTAATTCATATTCACTTGAAAACTTCCTGCACCGGCTGGAGGCCTTATAGCAAGCGACTTGCTCATGATGTCGAAATGTATTCATTATATATATATATATATATATATATATATATATATATATATATATATATATATATATATATATATATATATATACATCCTACGATTGTCCTATGTTTGGGGTAGTAGTATTGTGAAATGAATAAAAAAAAATAAAAATAACAAAGCACATTACGCTCGAACATCACGCGTCATTCAATTCAATCTTCTGCTGTGTGCCCAAGCTCGGTTTTTAAAATCTGCACCACCACACAGTCGGCACTTTAAAGAATGTAGCTACTTGTATTAAGGTCTTATCTAAGAGTCTTTAGGCCCAGTCCCCGCTGTCGCCCTTCGCACTTCCGGAAAAGAAGTCCCATCAAGCACCGGAAATGTGTATTGCGATGCCGCTCGGATTGGTTGCGCGTTTGCATTCCCCGGGCTACACGAATCACGGAAAGTAAATGCTGCGTGATTGGGCGTGTATCTTGTGTGTGATTGGGTTAACCAGCAAAAGCAAGCATACAAGGACGACGAGCGTCATGATTATGCACTTTCGGTGCTGCTTGATTCACTCCTTCTGACCGTAGCGTTGACGGCAGTTGGACAGAATGTAAAACGGAGTGTAGACTACTAATTAATTTGCGCTATATTAATCAAGAAACTAATCTTCGTTTCAGCTTAAATGTAAACTGAAGCGGTTGTGTATTTGAGAAAAAAAATTAAATAGTTCTATTTCAGCCTCCGCGACTACAAATGTCGAAATTATATTTTAGACTGATGCCTCAAGTCGCCACAACTGCGCTTTCAAAATAGCGCAGACCCTCTCGTCGTGTTCGGGGCGACGAGGGAATCATGAAGTATTATGCAGAAATCTCAGCATTCACGCGCTTTTTCGCAAGCCTGGCCCAAGTAGTCAAGAATACTTTGCACATGGTTGAAAAAATCCCGAGACTGCGAGTAAACGACACAACACTAGTAAGTATATTTTTAGTGTTGTGTCGTTTACCCGCAGTCTCGGGGTTTTTTCAACCATGTGTAATGTACACCAGCTCGTTTGCGCCCTTACAATTTGTTCAATACATTGCACGCGTTCCCTTACACAAAAGGCAGCCGAAACCACTAAGTCACACCCAGTGTTTTTTTGTTTTTTTTTTGCAGTTTTTATTTGTATTTGTTTATACCTTTCGGTCAGATGCTTGTGATATTCAGATTCACAGGAAAATCATGCGCTAGAATCGAACTCTAACTCGATCTCTTCAAGAACCTCTTCAGCTTCTCTTTAAGGCGAAACGAATTATAGGGAGGTTTGAGGGAAACAATTAGGGCCATGGCCTCGAAGTGATGCTATCTTCATTTTAGCCAAGTCTGCTAAGCACAAATGGTGGCACCCCTTGAGTTCGGGTCAGTGAAAATTCAAATCAAGATGACGCAAGCTTTGCCAGAATTGACTTATTTATTCTTCTCCAAATACCATTTAGGATGCGAGTACCTCCTCAGGGTCTATTTTGTACTTCCCTTCTACTGGACACAACTTTGTCAGCCCCCTACACCTAGAGCATCGCGATTCAAATTCATCACATAAATGCAGCTTACGTGAACGCGCAACATATAAGGTAACGTAAACGTATATTGAGCGCATAACCACACGACCTAATATGAATATGTTCACGTATCTTATAAATACCGTTGCAAATAGTGAATATGTGATCACGTAAACGTAGTGATTATATAATTCACGCAACCTATATTTATTACGTGATTACATAACCTGAATTGCCTACGGGATCACGTGACTCTTCAAACCATTACTGCGACTACGTCTTTGCAGAAACTCGAGTAGATAACAGCTGTGACCACGATAATCGAAGCCTCTCCACTAGCGCAGGAGATGGGGTGTTAAATTATTGAATGAGTAAGTTTTTCGATTCCCGCCAAGTGACAAATCTTTTTTGAAGACTAGCGCCCGTGTGATGATTGTTTCGTTAGAATATTTAGGGACGTTCGAGTTATACAAGCCAGCCCCAGAATATTTTTGTTTTTCAGAAGTTAAAACACGATTTCCCATGAAAAACGGTAGTGATCTTTTTCCCCGATTGAGATCCTGCGAAGTATATTTTTTTCTTGAAGACGTGTGTAAGACACAAGTGTGGATACCACGATCGTCAAAAGCAGCTCCAACAAAAGACTACTGAGAAACCGAAGAAAACGACGGAACTCAAAAGGCCTTCCATGACGCCCATCAACAAAAGAACGACTCCGATGCCACCTGCGCGGCAGCAGCCGCGACCCCAGGTCCTTCCTCTTACCCTCATAATCCTCTTTCGCCGCCAAGACCCCCTTTACCCTCATCTTCGTCCAGCGCCACCATGGCGCCCAAGTAGGCGCGGAGCTTGAAGACCAGATATTTCGCCGGTAACTCGATGGAAATATGTACTTGAACGTTGGCCCGCACGCCGTTCTTAAATACAAAGTGGGACATGAATGCCCATTTCTAGCCTTGTTTTACAAAATGTATGTCTAGCTTCAGTACATTGATATTACTAGGTGCATAAAAAATGTATTACAAGAGTGACAAATAAAATCGTTTTTGACAAAAATCCTAGTCCCTCTCTGCTGCTTTTCTTCTTCCTTATACTAGAATTTCTCCCCTCTGAAAAGAAGGACGCCCGGTCGTTCACCGAATGCGGAAAGACGGAGGACGGACGTAGAGCTTGAACCGAACGATGTGTACTGTGTAGACTTCTTTTTTTGCGCCCGTCGTGATGTGAATAGATTTGGTCGATGATATACGTAACGACACCCGATTGCCTGAGGATTCGTATAAGCCACTATAGTGGGGCAACCACATTGAGAGAGTTCCACTCGATGCTTCGGCGTCCAGACAGAGACGAGGTCCACGGAAGAGTAGGTGACGGAACTGTGAGAGTTACCGTAGTGAGCGCACGTAAGTTTTTCTTATTGAAGAGTGCGAAGACTTGACATTTGTTTAGTGTTCAACGCGCGACTCGACGCTTGCAATGTGTCTTGGAGAGAAAACAGAAAATCCGGCCTCAAGGCCGGTTCGTTCCCGAGAAATTAGAAACAAAAACAGAATATTCAGTAGTGTCTTGGCGTAATTATAAGCGAGCCCAAGAAGCACGGCGATACTTGGCCAGTGTCGTTCGATTGTTGGCCGAAGGTGCGGTTTTTGACCACGTCCCGACATCGGCCAGGTACTGGCGTACCACTGCTCCGCCATCGGCCAACTATTGGCGTGATGTCGTGCGAGTACTGCCGAGATCGGAGTGTCAGCCAGGTATCGGTAAGATGTCTCATATGCGTCTGCTCTGTATTGGCCGGACGTCACTTATACGCCCACTTTGTATCCGTAATAACGGCAACATTTGCTTGTAAATTAATTGCCGATACAGGAAGCGCATACACGGAGAAACGAAATTCTTTTAGATCGCTTCGACAAGTTTATTGAACCAATATCATTACACACAGTTTGTTCTCGACCTCAAGCATTTATAAGAGTGCTACTTCTTTGTGGAACGGGAACACAATATTAAATAGAATTACAGTTTTAATGTGCACCAAAACCCACAAATCAAGCTCTAAGTTCATTGGAGATTGCACATTTTTAGTGGATCTTTCATATGAATCTAATACCGATACCCGATAGTCCGCATAGGTCGTATTGTTATCGGGGATACCGGCAGGGATTTCCCTGCCGGTATCCCCCCTCATTTTTCCGAAGGCACCCCTTAATTCACAACGACTCCTATATTCGCAATGCCCCCCCCCCCTCTTTAACCCCCCCAAAAACATTTAGACACCCCCCTGATTTCAACTCCTGGGGAAACCCCTGGGTACCGGAGGTATCGGAACGATCTACTTAAACTAACTCTTGAGATGGAAGCAGGACTACTATAAGAGGTATGTCTGTAGAGGTACAAGAAATTAGCGTAATGGTCGATCACAGGAAAGAGTAGACAGGACGGAACGATACTTACAACAGACGTGTGATGAAAGGATGGAGGAAGACAAAGACAAAATTGAAACTGAAATCATAAGAAAATGTGAAAAAAGAGTGGTGTTAGAGAAGGAAAGGAAGAATGCAATATAAGAAACATAATAGAAAAAAAGAATAAGGATAGAGGGAAAGAAACATTGGAAACAAAATACACTAAGAAAATGAAAAACAAAAGACCAGTACTAAAAATTTGAAAAGAAAGATTTTTTGAAAAAAATGAAAGACGTTCCCAATTCCCGGTACTGCCGAATCAGCGCGCCGCTCTTGAGAAAGAGGAGGGGAGAGTACGGAGAGGTGGGTACGCCCCTCCTCCGGCATACCCTCTACTCCTCCTGCATCCTCCTCCTCCTCTCAATCTCCACCCTCCTCCTCCCCCTCCTTCGTGACGTCACTCGTGACCCTCTTGACGTCACGTGTGACATCATAATGGGAAAGGTCACGTAATACAACGCGCGGTTACGCCGACGGCGAGGGCGACGCCGCTCAAGCCGGAAACGGGCTCCTAGGAGCTGCGCCCTAGAAAACCTGAGAAAAAGTGCAGGTTTGGAACTTCCCTCGTTGACAAGTTTACCGATGGAGCACCATACTTCGTTTCAGCTTCCGTCCGAGCACAGTCAAAGCTACGTGTGGCCGGAGCCAATCACACGCCGGCAATGGGTCACGCGATTTCGTCTGCACTTTTGTATCACTCCGCTGCGCCGCTGGTCGTCGGCGCCGCTCGAGCTCGCCGAGTATTTCGTCTGCTACGGGTGTATCAACGGTATCGTCTGCTATAGGTCTAAGAAGTGCCCTTTCACGTTCTGAAATTTAGTCACAGGGGCTGTCAGTACCTGGGCTGGCCGCTGGCGTATGTGTCCGAGCTTTCCACCTGTCCGGCATTTCGGCGTAGTTTCGAGATGTAAGTACACATTGCAAGGTGCCCGCCTTGTATTGTCTGGATATACCAGGGCTTGAGGCGCAGCCCTTTCTACCATCTTCTTGCCGTACAATGTGATTGGCAGGTAAAGGGGTGCCCTGATTTCGCCGCGTATCAGTGAATTGTAGTGGCCCGGACGCTTTTCCTGTTTGCAACGCACTCGCGGTACGACGCGGCCGGAGTCTTCCGCCGAATTTGAAAGTAGACATTCATCACGACCTCTCGCGCCTGACGCCCAAACGTGCCTTTCCCAAAGGACGTTTTGAAGCAAATCGGTGAGGAAAGCAGCGAAGCACATGATTCGGTCCTTACGAGAACAAAATCACAAAGAAAAACCGAGCGCTGCAGCCGTGTTGCCAGCGGATGTACGTGTTTCCACCAAACCACAAGAATATACATATATCAATAAAAAGATAAACTGAAAACATTTAATTCCTTTAGTTGCAAATCATTCTCAGCAGTACATATCCGGAATATTGTGCAATGTTTACGCACAAAACAGTTATTTTAAAAACAAATACTTTTGTGGACTACTTTGTGGTGCGTAGGAATGCTCTTCCCGAAGTTGCGAACCGTCCCTCAGCCTTTGGCTGCGCTCGGATGGAAGCTGAAACGAAGTATAACACAGGCATCCCCTTTGATTGCTATGACGTGAGCTTCACCTATTTCCCGTGTTCTTTTGTCCACACTTCGTCGCAGGATCATGATGCAAGCAAACAACGGGTGGCACCAAGAGTCCCTCATGTGTACTGCTAGATGTCCCGAAGGTGTATATTTAAGAGAGAGAATGTTGTTCTCTTAGCCTAATTTTGATGTACCATCCTGACTGGCCTATATATGACTTACCACAAGACCACAATCTCGTAGACGACACCGAAGCAGCAGCTGACATATTGGTGGACATGTGTCACGCCGCATTTGTCGTTCCGGTCTTGGGGTGAAGTGATCTGGGGCAGTGCCTTCTTAGCTTATCCGCAGCAGAAAGCTTCACCCGCACTTGGTATTTGGCAGCCACTCTCTCGAAGCTGTGCGATATGCGTTAAATGTATGGTATACGGTTATACGGTGAATATACGGTTACAGAGTTGTTTTCGGTTTATACACCTGGGGTCGGACGTGGGGCGGGGCGGAGTATACACTCTAAAAAAAGGGCAGGAGAAATGAAATAAAAAATGATTTTACTCCCAGTCGCCAACGAAAGGGAGTAAATTTCACCCGTTTTTCCATTTTATCGACTTACATGCAGCGCCACCTGGTGGCGCTTGAAGAAAGGGACAACGATTCTTCCTCCGTGTTCAATGGCGGTGACGGCAACTTGAGGGCTTGGTTGCCGCCACCTAGAGCGACCCCACTGCTGCCCATGCGCGGCGCTAGCGGAGGAAAAAGCGGGGCTGCGGAGCCTAGCGGAGATACACTAGTTTAACAAAGAAGTGAGGCGCGTGTAAACGCTGGCTTAATGTTACTTTGGCTGGTGCTTCACACGCCCTTGTGCTGGATCTCGCCTTGCTCTTTACGCAACGCGAACATTTTCTCATGCGTTTTCTTTTTTTCCGGGTGCAGCAGACGAAATGCGTTCGGGATCCGTTCGCCGTGCGATTCTTTTGCAGTTATGTTTGTTCCGTTCGCTGTTTTGTACTTCAACATCAACTGTTTTGTACATTTAAGTGTTGGCAATTAGTAGTGAGTGCCCGTGGGGAATTCCCGTGATCGGCTCCGAAAAGAATACTCGCAAGATGTTGCGTGAAGAGCTGCCTCACATCTGAAAGTGGCATTGTGCGGCAGAGGTGTCAAAAATGGAATCCCATGCCATTTAGTTCAGCGACGTATCGTCCACAACAAATTATTTTTTAGTGATAATTGTAAAAAAAAATGTAAACATCGCAAAATGTCTAAAAAAATGGTACGCCCACAGTAGGAATCCAGCCCGTGCCCGCTGCGTGTGAAGCGGACGTCTTTCCACTGAGCTACTGAAGGAACTCTTTTGTTCGTAGTAATGTATCAGGTCGACTTTATGTCGGAAAGTTTGCTGCCGATTTCCCTCCAGTACATGCAATCCCGGCTTGAAGTCGGGCAGCACCACGCATTGGCCACATTCGGACCATGTAAAGCAACCGTACGCGTGCGTATTCAACTCCATGTACGCACTTCGTGCTTGACGTTTGAGCGAGCGATGTCTTCAGCCACGAGAAGGGACGACGGCTCGGCGACGTTTTCGTGCAATCGGCTTGCTGGCCGGGTGTGTCGTACGGGATGAATTTCACTTAAACATGAGGAAGATACACAGAAAGGGGGGACGGACTACAAGACCGTCCCCCCTTTCTGTGTATCTTCCTCGTGTTTAATTACTGTTACCAACACGCTCGTTTGGTACTTAATTTCAGTTCTTTTGATCGGTCTAAAATTTTTTTTTCGAAGGAAGACAGGATTCGCCAGTACCGTGAACAACAATTCTGAAGTAGAGGTCCAAAGCCCGTCGTCCGCTGCCACCCACCAGTCCCACGAAACGCGAAACGACGCCATGTTGAGAATTATGTAGTGAACGCACTGAATGATTCCGGTTGTCTTTGCTACCTTCTTTTTTTTCAATCAACGTATTTTCAGCTTTTTAAAAGCCACAAAAAAGGGTTTTATATTTTTTAAAATTATTATTAGAATTGACTGTGTGCCTTCAATGACCCACGACTTTGATTAAATTTTGTGGTCGCGTCGAAACCTTAGAAAACGGCCCGTGACCACGGAAAAGAGAATGAGCGCGACTCAAACCGGCCTGAGGCCCTAAGCTGGACGCTTGGCGAAAACGACGGCGAGAAATCTGGCGGCCGTGATTGGCCAACGCCGCACTCTTGACCTTGGCGTCGGCCAATGATAGCCGCCGAATTTCTCGCCGACTTTTCCGCCAAGTGTCCAGACTAGGGCCCCAGTTCTCGATCGTCGGTTTTCGGGCGGAAAGAAACCAAATTTCGAGCCGCAAATTGTGTTCTGGGTAGTAGGGCTCTCATGTGTTACGTTATAGCGCAGCTCTTAAGAAGGAGGAGGGGAGAGTACGAAGGGGAGGGTATGCCCCTCTTTCTCCTCCGTGCGCTTTCTTCCTCCCGACCGCCTCTCATCCTCCTGGTCCTCCTCCATCCCCTCCTCTTCTCTCCTCCTCCAATTCAGTTTCCCCGCTAAAACTAGCACGGAAATTGACGTCACATCAATTGGTGTCACGTGACCTATAAACAAATTCAGTTTCTCCTCTAGATTTAGTAGAAAAATCGACGTCACGTGACCGCAACACCAATTCAATGTTGAGGTGACGTGACATCAATTTTTCCGCTAAATCTAGCGGAGAAACTGAATTTCCCAGCCAAATTTGGCGGGGAATTGAATTGGTGTTGAGGTCGCGCGACGTCAGTTTTTCCGCTAACTTCAGCGCGGTTACGCCGACGCCGCGAAATACGGAAACGGGCGAAGCTGCGCTCTCAAAAATTGGAAGCACTTACGCAACCCGTAACGTGAGACACTGCGACGGCTCAGGTGAGACGTCGGAGCTGCTAAGGTTTTAATTGTGAGCAGATTGACTGAGTGAACGGTAAAGGGGCGTGCCTGCACCATAGAGTCCGCATAGGCCTTTCATTATAAAGCGAGTAGGATACCGGGCGAAAAGTCTATATTCACACATGTTAAACGAAAGGCACCCAATAAACGGACAAGGGAGTAGAAAAAATGGAGTGCACTCTCAAACTAAGGTTTTTTGAAACAAACAAACACTATTAATACCATCTTTCTGGCTGGTTCTTTAAAAAAATAAAACTCTTTATCTGTCATGTGCACTAACGGGGCACTTACGCACTCGCTTTCCCCATGCTCTCGCCTGCAAATCGCATCGTAAAATTCCATGGCAGTTTTATTTGCGTATCACCCGAGAAATTGTGTTTGTGCTAATTCTATGTCACATGGGCACCTATCGCAGAGCACTGCTGCAGCTTGCCCAGCGCGAACTGCTTAGTGACCAAACATGTTATCTTGCTACCATGCATGGCCATGCCTGTTATCTTGCTTGCATGTTATTTTATAATAATAATAATAATAATAGCTTTATTTACCATGTATAAGCATAGTGGGGGCTGAGAAAAAAGCTGTCCAAGCAGCTTGACTGGTCCTCAGCCCCCCTCAGATACATACAGTGGCGAGAAAGACATTTAAAAGGAACACAAGAAATTATATAATAACATAAGGTACTTTCATCATAACAATGAACAACAGACAACTATCAGCAATACATGAAACAAGAGTAACACTTGCCTATAAAAGAGGTCGGGAAGTTGTACACAAAAGTGGGAAAACTATTCAAAATGTTTTAAGAAACTTCATCACAATATATATATATATATATATATATATATATATATATATATATATACATACACATACACACAAACACACACATATACATTATACATACATACATACACATACATACATACATACACATAGACGGAGATATACATACACATATACACACACGTACACAAAGACATATAAATGTGTGTGTTTTTATGCTTCGTACATTGCGCGAAGTTCACTAAATCTGCAAGTGGACAGATCAAAATGAACGTGGTGATAGTTGTTTAAAAGGGATGGTAAAAGATAACCGAGACATTCTTTTCCGGAGTTTAGTCGAGTTGTAGGGACTGCCCAGATCTCTTTGTGTCTTGTAGAGTAACTAGAGGTTTTTATTTCCAGTTGGGAAAGATTACGTATATTACTTATATTTCTCTGTTTCTAATTTATAGCGAGCACTCAAACGATATCTGTATAGGTTGTGTGCCCTGATAACGCGAGAACGAAGAAAGAAAATGGAACTTGGTGTTCCATAAGGGGCGTTATAGATGTGGCGAACATATTTCTTTTGTATTAAATGAATACGCTGTAGGTTTGAAGATGTAGTTGTCCCCCACACTAGTTGACAATAGTTGAAGTGTGAGTAAAACAGTGAATTATAAAGAAGCAACTTAACTTGTGCAGGAAGGAGGTATCGAATGCGTCCAATTATGCCAGTAATTTGCGCTATTTTTGTTAAGCAAGTAGTTTACATGAGCGTCCCAAAGCATGTTGGCGGAAAATATGACACCGAGACACTTGAAATTATCTACCTCTTCTATACGACGTGAATTAAGGAAGGTTTTTAGATGTGTAGGAACGGGCTTGTTTTTTGGTCGGAATATAACCGCCTTTGTTTTTGTTTCATTTACTTGCATAGCATTAGCTTCCGACCAGTTCTCGAGTGTTTTCATTGTATTATTACATCGATCAATAAGTTCATGAATGTCATGGCCAGAGAAAAATATGCTAGTGTCATCCGCATATACTATGAATTTGGCTGTGTGACTAATATTCACAATATCGTTAAGATAAATGTTGAAGAGTAGTGGCCCTAATATGCTGCCCTATGGCACACCACAAAGCACTGGTTGCGCCTTTGAGCGCATATTGTTAATCTGGACAACCTGTTTTCGATTAGATAAATAAGATTTCAGAAGCAATAAAACCCGTCCTCGGATACCATAGTAGTTAAGCTTTTCAAGCAAAATGTCATGATTTACTAAGTCGAAAGCCTTTGAAAAATCCACAAATACACCAAGAACGACGGCTTTGTTTTCAAATTGTGTGAGTATATATTCTTTTTGTTCAAGTAATGCTAGTTCACTTGATTTGTTTTTACAAAAGCCGAATTGGTGTGGCGTCAACAAGTTATACTTATCAATAAATCCCGAAAGTCTCGAGTGCAAAAGTTTTTCAAATACCTTTGAAAAAACTGGCAGGATGGAAATTGGCCTATAATTTCCCAGATCATTTCTATCTCCCTTTCTGTAAAGTACTGCAATCTTTGCTTTTTGCATTTTTGATGGAAAGACAGCTGTCTCTAAACAGGTGTTAAATATATCAGTGAAGATAGGCGCGATTATATCAGCTACATGCTTTACAGGCCGTATCTGGAGACCATCAATATCAGAGCTACTGCTATTCTTTAGACTTTTGATTACTGATATCACCTCAGGCGCGGTGACCGGTTGTAGAAACATTGATTTGTCATTTCAAATGCTCACATATTTGAGAGCAGCTGACGAGTTACCACGTGTAGTCAGGTTTGCAAAGAAATCATTAAAAGCGTCAGCTAATTCGGATCCAGACAATTCCCTTCCATTCACTCATAGTTTCGAGACAGGAGCATGTGGAGAACCACGATGTAATAGTTCGTTTAGTCTGGACCATAACACGTCATGGCGATTGTTTTTATCGCTTAAAGCAGAAGAGTGGTATTCTGTCCGCGCAGATCGCAGCTTCTTTGTCAATTTATTTCGGTACTGTTTAAACGTCTTCAAATCATCAGGTGCACGAGTATTCAGGAAGCATCTGTATAGCTTGTCTCTAATTTTCATTTCTTTACGCAGCTCCGGCGTAATCCACGGCTTCCTTGTTTTTCGACTGTGTTTACGTTCTTTAATAGGGAAGTGGTCGGTATATAGCTTTTTGAAAATGTCAATAAACTAATCGTAAGCATTATTCGCCTCACTGAATGTGTCTGTTCTGTTCCAATTTTCCCGCAGCAATGCAACGCGGAAAGAATGAAGGGCTTTCTCCGTAATTGATTGGTATAGAATTTTAGGGCCTTTGTTAGCTGCTAGTTGAGTTCTTTCCACACAAAAGAACACGGGGAGATGGTCACTAACGCTGCAGGTTATAACTCCAGCCTTAGCGTATGACTGCAATGAATTTGTAATAAACAGATCAAGGACGGATTGGCATTCGGCTGTAACTCTAGTCGGGACACTAATCATGTTGACAAAACCATTAGATGTTATTGTAGTGCTAAAATTCCTGGCAGATTGGCTAGGTTTCAACATCATGTCGATGTTGAAATCTCCTCCAGCAATTAAGGTCTTTTTGTTTTCACCAACGAAGGCTAGAAATTGATCGTAAAATTTTAAAAATATCGAGATATCTCCATTAGGTGGCCGGTAACAAACAGAGTACACTGTCTTATCTGAACACTAAGAGAGTATTTCATAGTCCGGCGTAATCAGACTGTAACAATCAAGTAACTGACATTCAGCATTGTCGCAAAGCAGTAACGCAATTCCACCGCCTCGTCCATTGGATCGGTTTAAATAGTAAGTCGTATAGTTTGGTAACCTGAGCACATCATGTTCACTCGTGCTCCAAGTCTCAGTTAGCATAATGGCAGAAAGATTAAATGAAAATTCAGTAAAGAATTCTTCCAAACAAATTACCTTGTTCTTTACAGACCTCGTATTTAAATGAATGCATTTCAGAAAAGCAGGTGGGAGCCCAGACACAAGCTGGTCAACGTCACTCTGCAAATAATAGCACTGATCGTCGTTCATGGCACATTATTTTCTAAAAAGTTAATCTGCAGCGTATTCGCGTTTTCCCCATCCTACCTCACCCCCCCCCCCCCCCAAAAAAAAAAAAAAAAAGGTACTTGACAGGGCAGCTTTGAGGGATGTGACGGGCGAGCTTACCAGAATGACGGAAATACTAATCCCCATTATAAGGGGGTTGTCCGGTATCTTGGGCTTTTGCCGTTGACTTTGCCTGAGAGCCTTGGGCTGCTCCGCTGCACCTGGGCCGCTCGGTTGGAGAGACTTGCACGGAGCGGCTGCCTCCGCTGAAGGGGCGGCCGACCTCGATGCCGGCGTCGAGCCGGTTGCCTCAGCGGATGCCGCCAGCCCGTCTGTCGGCTGAACGACGTCGTCGATCTGTGCTACTTTTTCGTTGTCTTTCTCGACATTGTACTCTCCTTCCGTCACTTTCAGATGCTCGCCCGAATCCCGCGATGTATCATCGGCGTCGGGCGGCGGCAGCGGCTCCGTGAAGGCAAGCTGCATTGCCTCGTCACCGTCGTCCAGAAGCACGTCTTCGGGGGCCGGGTTAACTTGGACCGTGGCTTTGGCCGCGTATGTCGGAACGCACTCAATCTCGACGTGGCCGTATCCACGACACCTGCGGCACCAAGGAGCCTGGCACGGCCTCCGCATGTGCCCCAGCTGGTTGCAGCGGAGACACAGCGGCGGTCGGCCAGGCATTGAGAGCAACACCGGGTAGCCAGCGATCGAGGCCTGATGAGGAAGGTTCTCCTTGTTGACCCCTTCACAGAGAACGAGGGTGACGCTTCTCGTTGTGCTGTGCACCTCGTATGCGCCGTTTGGTGCACGCCATTTCTCCCGCGTAGAACGCTTCAACCTGCCAAGAGAGGCAAGAGCGCCTTCGACCTCGCTGTCCGTCACGATGGTAGGCAGCCAATGGATCCGCAGCGTCACCTCCATTTGGTTGGGGTCGATTATGATGCACCTTCTTCCCTTCACGGTTAACTCCTTGGATGCAGCGAGGCGCTCCTTCGCCTCGGCTGTGTCGAGTGTGCAAATCAGCACGTGGTTGTACTGGAAGGTTCCCAGCCCCACCACGTGCTTCATACCCACGGACTCCTCCAGCGCCTCAGCGAAGTCCTGGGTCCTGTAAGGCCTCCCGCGCAGGTCACCGTGTAGAAACACAGTTGTCTCCAGTCGCCTTCCATGCGGGAGTTGGGGCAGCTGCATCCTGTAACCGTCGTCAGAGGGTTCCGCTGAATCCTGTCCGGTCGGCGCCGCCGACGCCGCCGCTCCGTTTGACATTGCTCCTGGCGCGAGTGATCGGGAGCTCCGGAGAAACACGTCCACTCTCGACAAACGACTGACGTCGTTTGTCGACAGTGGACGTGTTTCTCCGGGAATGTTTTGGTGGAGGGTCGAAAATGGACCGCACCGATATTGTCACGAATGACAATTGATGAGGAGACGATCATTGAAACAATATAAACGTTTAATGCGGCGAACTGAACTTGTGCCCAAATTGAAAAGAAAACAGACGATAACCATAGAGCCTCGCGGGCGTCGATGGCGGCGTAACAACAGGATCGAAGGAGAGATTGACTACGGCTTGCCACGCGAAGCTCGTTTTGTAGCCGCGTGGGTCTCTGAAACATTCGGCCTAGAACGTTCGGCGCGTATAACATTCGTAACTCGATCCGACAAGAAAGTTCTCGAATTTGCGAGAATGCCAAGTATAAAGAATGAATAGAAGAACATTTCGCTGCCTGGAATCAAACCGAGATATTTCGCGCTGCAGCCAAGCACGGTAACTATTCGGCAACTTAAGCGCTTTTTTTCTTCTTTCTTTACTGAATCGGCCACGTACGCGCTCGCTCTGAGACGCGCGTGGCATTACTCCCCCTTTAAGAAGCGCATCGCCTCGATGCGACATGCTAGGAAAGAATTCAGCGAAACAAACAAGCATAACTGCAAACTGCCGAAACTTGTCAAATACAATCCTATACTAGAGGAAAGGCTACAAGCGCGAGCTCCTTGCTTTAGGGGCACATCTCGGCGGCACATACTCTCGTGCCTCAAGAGCAGCTCCCAACGCTAGAAGCTCGCGCTTCTAGCTTCTCTGCGGTAGAACATCAGGTGAAACGGAGCGTAGCGTAGTACAAAACGCGATTCACGGTCCGATCGATCGTAGTACGGCTTGAGGCGTACGACGTGGACGACTTCAGGTCATGGCGTGCGGCGTGATGAAGTCCGCGTTCCGTCGGGCATCCCCTCGTAGTTCAGATCCCCGAGTCGACGAAGCAACTTGCAGGGTCCGAAGTAGAGCTTCAGGAGTTTCTCGCTTAGACCGCGTCGTCGTGTTGGGGTCCAGGCCCACACATGGTCTCCAGGCTTGAAGCTAACGTCGATCCCACAAAGCTTGCACCGGGTGGCGGCTGGCTCGTGTTTCGGGCTTGTCGACGGGGATCAACTCTCCGGGACTTGAACAAGAACGGGCCCGACAAATCTTCCGAGGGATACGTTTTGCTGACATAAAATATGGTGACTAGCACCTCCACCAAAATGTCACGAATGACAATTGATGAGGTGACGAAAACTGAAGCGAAACGTGTAATGGGGCGAACACCTGCCCAAAATAAAAAGGAAACAGAAGATAACTATAGAGCATCGCGGTTGTCGATGGCGGCGTAAAAGCGGGAACGAACACTAGGGCTAGACTGACTGCGGCTTGCCACGCGGAGCACCTTTTGTAGCCGCGTGATTCTCTGGAACATTCGGCCTAGAACTTTCGGCGCGTAGAACATTCGTAACTCGATCAGACGAGAAAGTTCTCGAATTTGCGAGAACTAGAAATAGAAAGAATAATTAAAAGAACATTCCGCTGCTTAGAATCGAACCCAGATCTTCCTCGCTACAGCCAAGCATGGTAACCACAGTGATGGTAACCAACCATTTGGCCACGTACTCGCTTTTTTGTGTTGTTGATTCAGCCACGTACGCGATCGCTCAGAGACGCGCGTGGGATTACTTTCCCCTTTTAAAAGCGCATCGCCTCGATGCGACATGCCGGGAAAGAAATCAACAAAACAAACAAACATAATGGCAAAACACGAAAATATGAAACGCGGTCGACGGAGCGAAACAGTGAAATATTCCACTAACAACTTTGGCTGTAAATAAAAAAATGCAAAAAGAAACATTGGCGAGATTGGGTATTTTTGTAACACTGCTGCCAGGGCAATTGAAAATGTATTCGATCTGGGCGAGCGCGCCATGACGCTTGGAAGTGGGTGAAAGGGATCGCGCTTGTTTCGTTCCTCACAGTTCCAGCGCCGATCAAATCAAACCTAAATATTCGTTAAGCTCACTCAAATTACTGACACTTCTCTCGCTGTGCTGTCTCGGGGCACATTCTATCTGCTGCCCGAAGGACGCAGTTAAAATCGCCAACAAAACGACCGCTCTGTCACACACTAGAAAGCGGGGTAATCCGTTAAAAAAGAGAACACGGTCTTGAACCTTTCTTGGTCGCTTAAACGTAAATTAAACTCCACTTAATATGCGAAAGCAAAAAAAAATCACGCATGAGAAAACGCTTGGCAGGAAAACCAACGGCGTGGGTGACACAAATTTTATACCACGTCAAAAAGGGGCTAAGTGCTGTAGTGACCTGCTCCTTCTAAGCTATTTTGGTCAATGGCACCGCCATAAAAGTTTTTTTAGCATCAATTGTTGTAATTATCATAGCTTCATATGTGCGTTTATAGCACGAACATTTAACGATGCTCCCGTAATGGCCTGGAGCAGCGCAGAAGTCAAGTGTATAACATTCAACCATTCACGCTCGCCTTGGAAGTCTTGGTAGTCCTTGGAAGCCAGGCGTAGGACCCCTTACTTGTGTCGTGCCGGGGGAGGTCTTGTAGCTCCCCTTCTTTGTCCTCGCCTGCCAGGGGTTGTGAGCGGGTGTCATCCCCGTTGTCGGTGGGAGGTCTCGTCATTGAGGCTCTCCTCGATATCACGCTCTACGGACTCCGTGGTCTCGTCCATGCTCTCGATGGGTGTCAGGTGGGCGTCTTTTCGGACGCCGGGCGGGGGTGTCACATGGTGCTGCAGGGCGTTTGGCCGGTGCTGAGGCTGCGCACGCCGAATCATTATAACAAAGCACAAGCCATCGGCGCCTTTCACAAATGGCTCTTCTAGACTATGCGACGACCCAATCCGGGGAAAAGCTGCAACCTACGGATCCCCATTTGGTTGGCACGAATCCCGGCCATGGTGCCCGCAAACAGACGGTGGCTTTTTGCGGAGAAGGCGTCCTGTAACCGAGCTTCCGTTTGTACGTCAGAAGATCCCCAGGTGGTCGAAATGAATCTTCAGTCCTCCGCTGAGGCGTGTCAGTTGTCATTCTTTAGTTTGGCTCATAAACCCCTTAATTTACATAAACCATGCGAGACAGGCTTGACGGAGTTTGAAAGTGCAACTCGCTACTCTGGTGGCTGTCATTGAGATGAACAGAACGTAAGGTTCGCAAGTGAGCTGGTGTATATAAAACACTGACGTGAAAAACCCGAGACTGAGGTATTGACAGACGACGAAATAGTTGGAAGAGAAAGAGGTGAAGCTTCTTGAAACAGACAAATCGGGGCTGTTTGCTGTTCTGTCTTCCAGTAAGTTTCAGGAGAAAGGTAACCACGCTGTTTCTGGGTTGTTTCGATCTTTTGATGGGGTCTAGGTCGACACAAGAGGGAAATAGTAAGGACTTTTAAGGACAATGACTATACGTTCTTGGGTGCCAGACTAAATGGTACCTTCAAAGATACGTTTGCCATTAAGTTCTTTTTAAAAGACCACGAGGTTGACCTTCCTCCGAGGGTAGTTATCAACGAAGATAGCACGTGGCAAAAACTGTCTCCACGTTCCTTCAGGCGACTGGCGAAACTGTTGTGCCCACGCTCAACGTGGGCACAACAGTTTCGCCAGTCCTCTTGGTTCACAGATGCCAGTGCTTCTTGTAGGAGCCGCTCCACCTCTTGGAGCGTAAAAAGCTTGTTTTTGCTCCCCACGTAGACTTTCACCTTGCTCCATACCAGCTCAATGGGGTTGAATTCACCGTGGTACGGAGGCAGTCGCAGGGCTTCGTAGCTGTGGACAGCTGCCCGCGACCTCAAGTAGTAATTTAGTTTTGCAGTAAACCTCCCTGAAAAAAGTATATGTTTTTGCTCTTGTTGACCTAAAAACACGAATTTCTTTGCCCTCGCAAAGTCAAAAACGATAACGAGAAGACGCGTTTTCACTTTGACCAATCGTGTGACGAGCTTAATTGAACGTAGCGCTCTACGTCACTGCAATGCCCGAGTCCCACTGGAGTGACAAACAGAAACAAACGACAGCGACAAGCCTCGAACACAAGCAGCATGCTGGCAATGGTAGCTCTGGCAGGCGTTTAGTCACTCTGAACTCGCGAAGTATAAGCACGAGTGATTGCGAGCCTGCAAAACATTCCCTCGAGTGCAAGATGAATCGTGTTTGAGCATAGCCTCCTTGATTCTACAAAGCCTATCAAATCGCAAAAGACTCTGGTTTGAGGCTTGTCGCTGTCGTTTGTTTCTGTTTGTCGCTTTAGTAAAACTTAAACACAAAGATTTTTTGTTTGTCTTTTCTTGTCGCATTGGGGCATGGCTGTCGCAGATCTCAGCGGAATTATTGCTGTATCTGATCAAGTTAAAATCGTGGAGCCGAAGCTCCACTCAGGGCTAAAACCCGGTGAAGGTTACCTGGAACACACACTTGTGACTTCTATTTCAATCGTTGCAGTGGACTTTCAAGTCCTCTTCATGGTCCCTTTATATGTACTTTGTTTACGAGGACAGACACATATGATCGTAGTGCCTGGCGACGGTGTCTCTTGAGGATTCGCTCCTGCCGCCGCTTTATTGTCTCCATCGGATCAAAGTGACGGCGGCGGTTGGACTTTGAGCACGTGTCCGCTCAGTTCCAGAAATGTCGAGAGAATTGGGGATTTTACGTCGCAAAGTAGTAATGCACGGTTCTACTCAATTCGTTTCGCAAATGTTTAAATACTCTCCGCACAATCATTATTTAGAAACGATCAGAAACGAAAACCGCCACTTCGTACACACTAAACATCGTAACACCCTTATGGGCGTAAATGGCTTGTCCTATAACCAACACCCTTATGGGTGTAGCAAAACGCCCTAAGAAAAGGGCGTTATTCCGAACACCCTTAAAATAGGGTGTGATTCCACTGTACACCTTTTTTTAGGGTGTTATGACTGCGCAGTACGCCCTCTAAATTGGGTGTACCAACGGAAGAAAGCAAAATAAAAAAAGACGCGATAACCAGCACCCATAAAGTAGGATGTAATAACCCAAAAGAGTGCACGAAAAAATGACTGCAAAGGAGTCGAAACATGCCTGGTTCACTTTTTATTTTTCGATCAAGGTTCTACCAGGTTCTACTAAATTCTCTATAGACGATTGCAAGCAGGTCACCTGGCCGCAGCCATGCCTCTGCTTATGCGGGCAAGTGTGTACAATTACAAGCTTGCAAAAGGCAAAGCTACGTTCACGCGCACGTCATCAAACTTGGCGGGCAAGACTGAAAGAAATAGTTCCCCTTTATCCTCGCAATTTCACCACGACCAAAACGCTTCTGAACCAGTGGCGGTCCGTGCGTGTAAGGTTATGAACATTCCAACCGGATATTGTTTCATAACCCCTTTAAGTTATACAACCGAAGGCCCTAGTTCAATCTCCAACTTTACTTTTCTTGCAACATTTATGCTTTCTAGCACTGGCGACGTGGACAAAACTGGCAGGCTTGCGAAGACAGAACGACCTGGAGTTGCTTGGGACGTAAGCGGCAGTCGATGTTTGTAACAGTAAAATGTTCTATTGAGACGGAAGCAGGACTACTATCAGAAGTATGCTTGCAGAGTACTTACAAAAAAAAGAGTGATCTCATGTGATCTAAACATAAAATACAGGTAAAGTCTGAGGCTGCTATTCACACGGAAGGGTCCACACCAAATAAAAAGGAAGTCGTGCGGGAATATTTTTAAGCGAGGCAACCGGTAGGGGGAGCAACACCTAAGCGCTTTGCAGCGACGCCTCGCCTGTGCAACGCGGCCGGTCGGCAGTAGATTGGTCGTTGTCGCAGTTCCTGCGAATCCTCGGATCCGGCTACATTCCCGCGGCGCTTAGTTTGGAGCACTTTAATCTATAGATATTTTCTTTTCAGTAGCGGGTAGAGGGCGACGGCGCACTCCCCAGGATTATATTGCTTCATTTTGTTTGGTTTCGGTTTCAACGTTCACGCGATATTTGCGGTTTGATGCCGTGTTCGCTTAATTTTGCGATACAAATTTCTTTTTGTAGCATATACCAAATGAAACAACGATACTGAGCCACTTGGAGAGCTACGAAGTGGTTTCGAGCCTAAATCGAGCCGTTTTACGAACACAGGACGCGCCTGATTGGGTCCATCGTTAATTTCAGCCAGGTTTGGAGGTGAAACAACTGCGCTGATGCACAGGGAGGATTCCCATCGTTTACGGCCGTACCCGCGGACACTAGTTTTCAGAAATATAAAGAAATAAATCTCCGCCCTTAGCAGCCGTTCGTTGCCTGCCGCCGTGCTTTGTTTGCACGTGCACCGAGTGGAACGGAAGGTCGATAGTTCGCGCTGAAGTCAGAGCTCTTATCGCTGACTTTATATTGGAACAGACAAATGCATGAGTGCTTAGTGAACAAGCGGATTGACAACATGATAAACAATGTGCTGAGCCACAACGAGCAGAGGAACTGACAAGATTCCTGCTCAATGCTGGGTTTTCATGTGCCAACTTTCTGTGAACTTCGCAGGCTGGAAAAGTATTATGTAATGACGTGGATAACAGATATAAAAAAAGAAATTGTCTCGGTCAGTTTTACTGAACAAAATTAAGTTCTCGATAAATAATTTGGTAAAAAGATGGGAAAACTAGACAATATCATTTAATAAACTACTCATTAACAGCATTTCAAAATGTTGCCTTCATGATATAGACTGTTTATTGTATCTACATTTGATTACGCCGTTCTCAAGGTACGAGATAAGTGACAGGCACGTCAAATGAAGTTTGACATTCATCTACTGTAAAGTTTGCAAAATGAAAAAGAAGGCCGCAAAAGAAGCGATCTTTGGGAAATTTGGCGGCGAGTGCCAGGCGCTATCTTGCGGACCTCAAAAGCAATTGATCTTCACTTGTTAGAACCGATGCGCTTTTCAGATTTCGGAGTTGCCAGCTACTGAAAGTAAATCCCTATTCGCCGCCGACAACTCTGCACTTGGCTGTTTTTCATGTAGGCGAATTCTTTTCGCTGTCACATATTCTACGCCCCTGGCACTCTTAAGCTCTCAGTGACAGTTTCTTACGCGGGGAGTCCCAATCTTTGTGTTGAAATGAATTAAGTTAATTGAACTGGTTTTCTTAAGAAAATAATTTAAAGAATTCAAAAGCTGCAGCCAGGTACGAATTGCAGTTTCTTATAATTCATGGATAAAAAGATTAAGCAGATGTTTATATCTAAAAAAACTATTAAGACCGTCAGAAATATGTTTGAGTGTAATATTGTAAAAATCTAACTGCACCGTGTTTTCGTGTGATTATATCTAGCATCAGAAATATCTCTTAATTAATCGTTTGCTTCTTAAATTGTCCCCGATTTGCCACGTATAGTCAGAAACAACGGTTTTAAAACCCTTTACAAGATTTGTACCACCTAACAAAGAGTTACCTTTTTTTTTGTCGTCTTGCATTTTTCCCCGAATATCGACCCGGCGGTGGTACATTTGACAAGGCATGTCAGCCAACATCAAGAGCTGATGCCAGAGCAACAAACGCGAAATTTAAAGCGCTGCTAGGCGAAGACCGCTACCATCAACCACGACCAAGCCGGTCGTGCAATGAACTCGTTCGAGGCGCGCAGTGCTGCGACGACCCACACTTGCAAAACAAATACTAGGAGGCCGTTCCTTCTACTAATTGTTATGCGTGCTCCTGTTGACTTAGCAGGTCACGCCCCCGACTAGGTTATATCTTACCCAAACATGTTCTTCGAGGTTTCGGTGATGTAATGCACTGCGGCATATGTCTTGAGGAAGTAGTGTTGACGTGTGGGCTAGTTGGTCATTCACATACAAGGACAGAGTAGAAGGCGGTAGACACGCACAGCGCTGTGTGTGTCTACCGCCTTTTACTCTGTCCTTGTCTCTGCGCTGTTTGTTTTCCGTCTTGAGGAAACCGAGGTCTTCTAGAAACGCCCTTATGCCGGTGCAGAACGGCAGAACCCGCCGTTTCGCTTCTGCGACCGAAGACATTCGAGGTGTTCGTTTCAGATGGTTCCAGTGGCGACGTCTCTCGGGTGGTCCAGTTGACAGGGGGCATTTCCTTCGCCGCAGACGCTCCTTTCGACATGGTAAAAACGCGTAAATGTGGCGCGCAATTGGAACCAACGAACCGAGAGCGTACCTAGGCGAGCAGAATGCAGGTTCAGCGGTACAGAGCCATTGGGCCTACTGGATAACTGGAGCCGTGAGTAGGTTAAACAATTAGGAGCGTAAATTATGTGCGAAATATACGTTAAAGACATTATTTTCGCAATTAAAACAATGTAAGATTTGTTTCCGCAAAGAATCACTTCTTTTTTTGTTTTTGTTTTTTTCGAAATCCTGTAGCATGAGTCGAGCGCTGCCGACGAGAGTACGCTTTGGCGAACTGAGTTTACCTGAAATGGCATTTAGGTTAAAACTGCCGTGTTGCAGTGCCTAAATGATATTTACACTGAATATCATTTGGCGTAAATGCAATCTTAGTTGCCGTCTGACAGGTATTAGACCCGTCACAGAGAAAAGAGAAAATAGTAGAGGCCCCAGCACCGACCCCTGAGGGACCCCGGACGTTACACCATATCCAAGCGAGTATTTGCCGTTTGCTCGAACAAGGAATGCTCTGTGTTATAAATAATCTTGTAGCCAGTGGAGTAATGACCCACATTCACTATATTGTGATAGTTTCGACAGCAGAATGCAGTGGTCAACAACATCAAAAACCCCACTAAAGTTAAAATATACAGCATCCACCTGTCCCTTACTGCGCACGGCCTTCGAGACCGCAGACATAAAAACAACCAAATGTGTTGTTGTAGAACGTCCGGGTATGAATTCGTGCTGGACTGGCACTATTACAGTTTTTAAAGAAAATTACAGTTTTATTAACTGCCATTTTAAATAACTTGAATAAAGCGTACAGTTGCGAGAGTGGTCGGCAGTTGCGGATGTCCCCTCTGTTACCTGATTTGTGCACAGAAATAACTACGGTAACTTTTCATGTCTCAAGAAACATACCCGACTACAACGAGTTGTTAAATATAGATACAAGCACAGGGGGACGTATTCAGAAGAAATCGAACAATCATGTCCGGTGACCATTTTTATATTTTCCAACAAGCCTTCAATCACTCAATTGACCGCGCCGAGGACTACGCTGCCCAGTTGCGGTCCCTAATGCAAGACCTACGCCCCGTTGCTCCAAGAATTCCTTTCACACGGAGTACCTTCGTCAGCCCTCATCTGACAAAGTGTACACATGTATTCAATCGGCACGCCGGTGTCAAAGCGCCTCTCGAACCTCCTTACGATGGCCCTTTTCCGGCAGTTGTCGTGACACCAAAACGTCCACTGAGCTAATAAAAAAAACAAGAAAAAAATGAAAGCAGTTTACAACTCCCTGTACCGCCGAATTAGAGCGCAGCTCTTGAGGAGGAGGGAAGGCACCGGGGGAGGGGAGTCACGTGACCTCGGGGGGGGGGGGGGGTCACGCGGCCTGGGGGTCACGTGACTTCGAGGGGTGGGGGGCGGAGAAAATTTTCCGCTAAATTTAGCGGTGAAAATTTTCTGCTAAATTTAGCGGGGAAAATTTTCCGCTAAATTTCGCGGGGAAAATTTTCCGCTAAATATAGCGGGGAAATTTACCCATCATGCACCGCGCGGTTACGCCGACGGCGACGCCGACGACGCTCAAGCCGGAAACGGGCGCCTAAAGGCCTGACCACACTAGCGTAAACGGCGCCGCCGGTCGGCGCCACCGGGCGGCACCGCCGTCCGGCGTCCCAACGCGAGGAGTCCACATTGGCGTCTGTTTTGCGGGCGTCACGTGACAGCACTGGCTCTCGCGATCGCGGGCGCACCTCCCCTCGGATTTTCCGCTCTTTCGTCGTCTGCTCTTCATTAGATATTTCCGTTTTGGCTCTCCTCTCGCATATATCAGCATCGAAACCGCACTCGCTGCCTACATGGTACGTGTCCATGATGACCTGGTGATCAGCGTGAATGTGATAATCCTAGCCTGCTCGTTGATCTTGCGACGTCGCCGCGCTCTGAAGGGAAGGAGGCGCAGGTTTTGGGTCCGGCCGAGTTGGTTCTGCCGAAATACCGAAGGACAGGTCAGTGCTTTGCTGCCCCGGCGGCGTGGCAGAGATGAAAGCTGCTTCCGAAAGTGTCACCAAATTAACACGACATCCGTCTCAACACAGACGACATGCAACAAGTGCCACGGAGAAACTCACTTGTAATTCCGAATTCCTCTTCTATAATTTCCCAGCGGTTGTTTTAGCGTCATTATCTAGGTTTTCTGGCTGCGTTTTTTCATATCAAAAGGATACAGTCGCACAGTTTCAAGGAACCGCTCCGTTGCGGAAGGCGTCGGGGGAAATAGGGATATCAGACGACACGAAACACGTCCTTCGGAACATGGAAGACGCGCGGCGGAGACCGGTTTGAGCGTTGCCATGGCATCGCGACGTCACTATCTACGCCGCCTCCCATTGGCTCCTCTCTTCTGCGGCGAGCGGCGCCGCTCTCTGAACCGTGCACGGAGCGGTTGGGCTAGCGGCGCCGTCCGTCGTGTCGCTGAAGCCGAAAACTGGTTTCGGTCGGCAAGCGGCAGCGCCGACCGTCACGCCGCAGGCCTCCGCGACGCCAATGTGGCCGTGCCTTAAGAGCTGCGCTCTAAAACAAGTGGTGTCCATCGACCGGGTCAAGCTCGCCCACTTGGACTCACACAGTGCAACCTCTGCCATCTGACTCACAAAACCTCAAGTGGAAAAACCGACGTTCATTTACGGAAACCGCTAACAAGCCCACTCCGCTTTAACCGTCTGAAAAGAAAGGCGACCGCTGGGTCACTGCGATTCCTCTCTAGAAGGGGGGGGGGGTATTGTGGTGAACGGCCAGATTGAAGCGGACGAAGAAGAGCAGATCTCGAGACTGAAGGTCTTAGGAACCAATCTCGTCGGGGCTGCTGGTTCTAACTGGAGTATTTTAAAATAATGTATTAAATATTTATGTAGCCTCAACGCTGCAGACTCAATAGCAGCTACAAATTATTTATGATCAATTGAATTTTTTTTGCAAATGCGCCGATAGTGCGTCTTTAATAATAATAATAACTTCAATAAGAATAAGCAATCAAGAAGTAAGAATCGGCTTTATTTGGTGCCTAAGAACGACCTTTCTGTCGTAGTACGAGCACACTCAAGCACTTTCTATACCATAGACACATGAAGTGGTACCTACATAACCCAATAAAAAATTAGAACAAGAAAGAAACACTTTTACAATGACGTAAAGTTGCACATCCGCAATACAATCAGGGAAGAGATATGTGTCAGAAGAGACAGCGACACTTTCCTATTCAGAAAATATAACAGCCTCAACGACAAACGTCCACCTACTACTACTACTACTACTACAACTACTACTACTACTACTACTACTACTATTACTACTAGCACTGCTACCACTACTCCTCCTACTGTTACTACTACTGCTATTGCTACTGCTCCTTCTACTTCTACTTATACTACTACTACCACTAATAATAATAATCTTTAGTTTTGATTGGTATCCAAAAACAGTACAGGACCTAAATAGTGGTACACCACTCGTCATAAGACGAAATGCAGGCAACAAAGCAAGTTCGTAACTATGTAAAAAGAATTGACTCAAGCCTTTGTCGAAAAACAATTAGGTCGCTAAAATGTCTACAACAGATAGGTTCAGCTTGTTGAATTCAAGCTGCATTCTTTTAAGTAGTCACGTGTAATTCAAAGCAAAAGAGTAAATAGGTATTCGGAATCGACTGGACCGCAAGAGGACGTGAAAAGAGACAGTGCTTAACAAAACTGGTGAGTCAACAGCACCGTTCACAACCTTATCTAAAAACATGTGGGATTGAAAGCCATGTAGAACTGCCCCTAAAATCCATTTGCAAACGTCGTCGTCAATGTTATAACTCCGGAGCTTAGAAATTGAAGATCATGTGTCATGTTCTTAGGTTTTTTGCATTTAAGGGACATTTAAACACTAAGAAGTTTCCTGCCAACGTTCAGAAATGCAGAGTCAAGCATATTTGCTGGAGCTTATATGACAACGGTTCACGCTTGTTCTGCCCGTTTTTTTTTTTTTATTGTTCCTACGTCTCAGGGTTACTATCAGTGTCATTCACCAGCTCGCCTATGTTTTTTTTTTTACCTTTCTGCATTTAAAGTATTTTTTCTTGGTATCCCTAGGATTTAATCAGATACATGCTGCCTACAAGGACGGGTCTTATACGACGATAAATGATCCCTGCGCTATGGGCGATATCTCAAGTCTATAACCTTCGACCGCGCTGCTCAGATTGAGCCCCCGCCCCATGAGCCGCACGCCGGAGTAAATTAATGTTTTGAAATAAAGCAGACATTAGCTTTCAGCAACACCTCTATGCTGTACGATACAAGTTAAGTTCTGCAAAAAGCACAATCACAGACAAGGCCATCCCGGCACTCCAGATCATCAAAAAAGGTTTGAGGTCGCTAAGTTTGAGAACTATTTCTGAAGCACGCCCGACATTGCTCTCTCGACGGTATAGGGTCTTGAAATCTCCCTGCGAGTGAGACTTCGAGTAGAGTCTTGCCTCTACTCCACGTGTCAACGTGTCCTTGACGTCGTCAAAGAAACAAAGGACCGCCTTATTTCAGGCCCCGTGAGGTCTGTCAGCACCGGCTCATTAGCTTCGACGTAACCGTTTTCAAGAAGATCTCGTCGTAGGTCTTCGAAGCTCTCCGGTTCTAGCATTGAAATGAAGAACGTGTCCTTTTTATCCTTCCCAATTTTTCTGACATTTCCATTACTGCTGTCGTGACTGACCACGAAGCAATCTGAACCAGCCTTGACGGAATCCTGATACCGGATGGTGCTGTCGTCGTCGTCATAATCCATAATCTGGACAACATGAAGGTAATTGAGGAAACAAATACGATATCCTTTTTGGATAGCATCGTCTACCGATATGAACTGCAGAGGTTCGCTCTGAAACGACAAAGAAGTAAGAAGTTACGTGATCCGAACTTTGAAGATTGTGGTCATTATAAAAAGCGACAACATTACGACACAAAGAACGATTTGGGACGACTGAGTCGCAAGAATAGCGCTGGGGAAACGAAAGTCTTGCTGCAGAAGCGATGCCAAAATAGAGGATAAAAAAGAGAACATGTTTGGCGAGTCGTTGAGCAAAATCTTGTTGATCGAAATGATTATGGCGAGATAGGCCACAAGGGTTATGAGCAACTCAATCCACACTTCCCAAGAAAATGGCAAGAAGAAAACAGCTTCTTTCAAAACACGTTCCGGCCTTGGAACAAATAAAGAGTATCCAACCGGGTTAATATACTGTGCGACGACATTGCTGCAAGCAGATTCCAAAGTCTTGTACTCCCTTAGCACTAGCGTTCCTGAGCTAAATAATTGATCTACCGGCATAACTTCGAACTTACGGGGTATGACGTGTGCTAAGCGATGTTTGAGTAGTTCAATTCTGACGTTAAGATTTGGGTTAAGATTTCTGTCCTAGGTGATAAATATCTGGCTTCCATTTAGACGACAAAAATTCCTGGAGAAGAAGAACAAGAGGAACAAAGGACAAACACAAATTTCAAACACAGCTAGGTGACTGGTGCACAACCGTTTTCGGTTGTGCACCAGTCCCCTAGCTGTGTTTGGAGATTTGTGTTAGTCCTTTGTCCCTCTTGTTCCCCTTCTCCAGGGATTATTTTCGTCATTCTTGTCCAGCTCGCTTGCACCTTTGCATTGAATTGCATTATAATCATTCCATTTAGAGGTAGTTGTTTGGGGAGATATATATGAGCGCCAATTTCTGCTGCGCTTAGTGCAAGATCTCTTATAGCGAGTACTACATGAGCTTTTTGGGCCGCAAAATCGTAAATTGTTTGGATCGTTGAGCAAGAGTTTCAAGGACTGAACTCGGAACTCGTCTTGGATGTGCACGCTTCCGTTGAGTAGCATTAATCTAAAAGTACCGCTGGCTCTTGGAAATTTCGGCATAAACGGAGCAGCTCTATTGTATGTGACCCTTAAAAGAGGTGCGACACCTTCAGAAATTATGAACGCTCTCATGTAATATGCCGAAGACAAGCCTCGCAATAAATCTTTTAAAATAAAATAATTACACACAAAATATAATACCGGAACATAAGTTTCTCTAAAGGGACAGCAAATTTCAGAATCGCATGAGTTAAGCTCAACAATTCCGTCAGTCCAAATTGTCACTGTATATGGCAAAGAATTCACAAACGTTCTGAACATCGTCGCGTTTTGCACGAGGCATTGCTGCGGCACAAATATATGCGCTCAGGTGGGTGTCGCGCCGGGCCACGAGAGTGGGGGGGGGGGAAGGGGGAGGGGGAGTCGCGGTGGGCCACGCGGAGAGCGTGGGGGGGGGGGGAATCGCCGTGGGCCACGCGAGAGCGGGGGGGGGGTCGCGGCGGGCTATTGCCCGGGGTGCCCCTGACACTCGTGACGCCACTGTATCCAGTGGCTTGTTTTCGGGGTTAAATGATGACGAGAAGTGGACGAATAGTTTCGTTCAAATGAAGGATTCCATGGTCAAGACCTCATTCGGTTCCCCTGCAGTTATTCCTCTTGTCATGAAAGTAGCCGTGATGACTGTCACCAGGAGAACAGCTCGTTGTCTAGAAACACTTTTGATGAGCGGGATAAAAACTCCAGAGACGGCATGCCTTCCAAGGAATAAGAAACTATTGCGTTTCTGAACTCTGCGCTAAGTTCCTAATATACTATGATACGTACAATATTATGTTAGGGATCGTACCAGTAACAAAATGTTCCCACTGATGAGGTTGGAAGCAGACGTTCGCTGACTACACTTCCTGCGTGGGTTTGATGCAAGTAAATCTTCAACCAATCAGGCATATAGGAGGACTCCCGGTTCCCTTACTTGCACTCTCAGGCATTGAGTCTATTGGTTTATTTTCTACCGCTTCTTTTAAAGGGACAATGAAGGCAATTTAGGACATCTTTTTGGCGATTGAACTGGGTTCCAGGCACGTCTCAGGCCACGTTGCCCAAATTTCAGCCGAAACCGGCGCTTGTGTGCCGCGCAAATCAATAAAACAGTCGCGGTAATAATTGCACCGGGATCGACTGGGGCGACGCCCCGAGGGTTGCGGGAGAAGCCAGGAGAAGCGGAGCTCGCGTGACCGATGCGGGGCCAAGACGCGCGACGTCACAAACGACGCGTCGCGCCGTTTGTGACGTCGCGCGCCTTGGCCCCGCTAAACGGGCTGACGCGCGCCGTTTGCGACGTCGCGCGTCAGCGATTGGTCGCTGACGCGCCGCCAGCGCCGCTTTGACGGCCAGAACGGCCAGATCGCTGCCGCTTTCCCTCGGCGTCCGTCCTTCGGCATGCGGGCCGCTCGTTGCCGGCTGTGCGGTCTCCGTCGGGTGATAGCAGAGGCCGCCACGCACGTACTCCTGTTCCGTTGGTGTTCGGTTACCGAACGGAAGCTCGAACTCGCTCGCGAGAGCGGCATTGCCGTCCATGTTGACAAATTCGGCGAAACGACTGCGCCACCGCGCTGCTATAACCCACCGCGGTAACCAGAGTCTCGACGCCCTAAATGCTACCGGTACCGACAATTCACGTGTGACGTCACTCCGTACGTCACCTCCGTTTTCGGAGGCCCAAAAACGAGAAACACAGATAGTTGAGTTTCGGTTTCTTCAGTTCTTTCGTAGGTATAGAAATATGCGTCACAAATGTCTATAAAAATTTAGGCAGTATGCCAGGTTCCCAAGAAGCCTAAAAACACAATTTAAAAAAATTAAATTAAATCGTCTTCATTGTCCCTTTAAAGGACACGCCCGGTGAGCTGCTTTCGTTATTTATCTGGGGCGTTTTCCTTGTGCTTCAACAGTAGGCAGTTGGGCACTGTCTGGAAAGTTAAGTGTGCTTCTAAAAACTCCTCGCCATTGTTACTACTATAAGGTCTAGATGTACACACGGTCAACATTAATGAGAACAACACAATGTGTGTAAAAATGACAAAATCGCTGCTGAAGATGTCATCTTTACCGAAAGGGTACGATTAACCATGAGTTAAAAGCTCAAAAGCTGCATAAATTTGTTCGTTCAGTTAAAGAAAACTTCTTCAACATTCTATATTTTTTATTGATAATTTTATAGGAGGCGGAAATACGGCATACTGAAAAATATATAAGAATTAAGAACTTATTTCATTTGCACTTTAAAGATTTTAGTACCAGTTTCAAAAACCATAAAGCGATGTGTTTCGTGTTTTACAAAACTCTTATCGCCTAGTGGCACAAACGAAGGGGGAAAAAAGCTAAGAATGTTAGGAACCTGATAAGCTATGTTTCCCATTTAATAAATCTGAGAGCGAATCTACACATTAAAAACTACTGTTATATTGCACTCACCTGCGTTTGTTACAAAATTCTTGAGCGTGTATTATCTGGTGACCTCTGAGTACTTTGAGAGTTTATACTGTTTTAACCCAAACCAGCACAAACTCTGGCGGAAGCTTTCGACAGTCCGACACCAACAGAAACTATACACGATTTTGTGACTTCGCTGTATGAGAGGGGACAGACGGATTTAATCTGCCTGAACCTTTCAAAGACTTTGGATCGCGTCTCACATGCACAACATATTAAAAAGCTAGTAGACGCCCGTATAACTTTACAGGTATACCAGTGGATCAGAACCTACCTCATCAATCGTACTCAATTTGTAGAATTTAACGGTGCTAGATCTAATATATTAAGGTCAAGTCGGGGGTTCCGTAGGGGTTAGTGCTGGGGCCGGTAATATTTTTTAAGTTATGTTAAAGATATTGCAGGTAATAACTAATATTAAACAGCGCGCAAAACGTCGGCGGAAGAGAAAAGGACAGTAGAACAAAAGAGCGCTATCTACTGTCCTTTTCTCTTCCGCCGACGTTTTGCGCGCTGTTTAATATTAGTGATGTACCAACTAGCTCAAATTACCACTTTACTATTGCAGGTAACATTAGATCTAAATTTGCCACTCGGTCATTCGATGACGACTGCCTAACTTATTTCAGATTTATGTGTCCTGAAGAGCAGATCGCTTTCATCTTTGCGTTAGAAACTATAAATGAGTGGTGCAAGCGGTCAAAACGCAAATTAACCCCGCAAAAACTGTATTCTCGAGAATTTTAAATAAGATTAAAAGAAAACGATCTTTTTTTATGAACTTAACGGTAGTCCACTAGCGTTCGCCAGTAATTTGAAATACCTACGCGTAACGGTGTCGGGAGATATGAGCAGGAAATCCCGTATCGACAACTTGACAAGCACCGCCGAAGGAAAATTGTGGTTCTTGAGACGTTACCTCAAATTATCGACAGACGAAGCAAAACTAACTGCCTGCTTAACACTTGTACGTCCGGTTTTGGCGTATGCGAGCAGTGTGTGGGACTCATAGAAAAAAAAAACAGACTGAAAAATTAGAAAAGCGACAAAGGAGAGCTACGAGATTTTTCAGATCCAGATACCGAAGGACCGACTCTGTCAGTGCGATGCTCACCCAGCTCAGCTTGCCGCCATTGGAAGAATGAATGAGAGTAGCCTTATTAAAACTGCTGTTTTTGATACAACACAAACTGTTCAACATAGATTCGCTGCGATATTTAAAGCAAATACCGTTGAGACTAATACAGGAAACTCAACCAAAAATGCATAGGATTGGCGGGAGACACAGAAGTGGCGCCATCTCTTGGCGAGGAGTGGTCAACTTGGTGCCGAAAATTAAATTGATATCGGTCATGTTGTCCACCGTCTTCCCCTCTCAGACTATCGTTAAAAAAATACATAGCTGCAGGTTGAAATTGAGAAACACTTGGTTATGGCACTTTTGTGTTAATTGATGTGTCCAGAAAGTTTATATGCAAATCAGTAAACTTTGTTTTTATACGGACCCTGTGTAGCTAAGTGCCTATTTCAGGCTATTACTCAATATCTTTAGTTATTTGACTATTTATATGTTAGGGCAGCTTCAAGTCATTATTATTAGCTAAAATTTAGCCATAATAGGATATTCATGTTCTTAAAGTTTAGATTGGCTTCAAGTGGCTTATACTGGTTGGAACTATTCTTGACCAGATCAATTTCACTTGGCTTTGAGTAAGTATTAGCGACTATTATTCACACTCCTGAGGCATTGGTGTTTCAGGGGTGCGATTAACATCAAGTGGATATTATTGGCTATTGAAATATGTTCTTGGTCAGATTGGCTTGAAACGGTTATACATGACTCTCAGTCGCTAATATTGATATTTTATGCGATTGGCACCTTCATAGATTTTATTGACTTCATTTGGCGATTATTGGCTATAGGCATCTGTTATCTGTTATTGATCTGGTTGGCTCGAATTGGCAAAAAATGGCTATTAGTGCGTATTGGTCACAATATTCTGCTGTTTCTATACTTATAAATGAAAATGGATTCAAGTGGCTATTGTTGGCAATAACATCTCGTCTTAACAAAATCGCCTTGAATCGCATAAGAATGAAGATTAGTTACCATTAGTGACGTAGTATTCATGACGTTTTGAATATGAATGGATTCAAGTGGCTACTATAGGCCATGGGCAGTTCTTGGTCAAATCGGCTTGAAGTGGCTATACAAGTCTATCAACGACTATTATTGGCAATTTATGCAATTGGCGTGTGTATGGATTTGATTCGCTTCAACTGGCTATTATTGGCAATAGGCTTATATTCTTGACTTGGATGGATTGAATTGTTTTATTATTGACTATTGGCATCTAGTCCTTACCTGGGTGGCTTCAATTGGCTATAAATGGCTATAAGTGATTAGCATTGATAATTATTAGTTTTTTCTGTCTACATGCATGAATGGCATCATGTTGCTCTTTTTGGCAATTGGCATCGATTTTTTACCAGATTGGCTTCAAATGGCTATGAATGGCTATTGGTAAATATAGGTGACAATTCCGTGTTATTTTGGTGTTTATAGATGAAAATTACTTCAAATAGCTATTATTGGCGACAAGCCACTAGTTTCATTAGATTGGCTTGAAATGGCTATACATAGCTATCAGCAACTATTATTTACAATTTATGCACTAGGGATTTATCAAAAGTGAGCGCCTCTGGTGCTAAACGCGCGAACTTCCCAAACTCCGCCGTCAGTGCGACGTCCAAGCTTTCACACTACACTGACAACCCGGCTCAGAGCCAGGAGAGCTTCGTCATCAGTGAGATGCCGACACACTGCTGCGTCCCGCAATGCAGCCAAAGTAGACCAACCGACAAAAATCAAAACAAGGTAAATCATTCTTTTAACGTTGTATGTAAAAAAACATGCCGGGGTTACACATCGGGTCAGGGAGACCCGCGGGGAATAGGCAACCCTAATCCGCGTGCGCCGGGTGGCACGTCTTCAACAGCACCATTATAGCCCATTAAATCAAACTAAATTTCCCTATGTTGTACGATTAAGCAACGCGACACTGACGGACGTTCCAGGCCTGTCACGGAGTTCTGTTCAAAAGCCATTTGCACGTGCGCTGCTCGATCTAATATGCGTCAACACTTTCAATAGCATCAGGCGCACTTTCGCCGCCTCGTAGGCAAAATCATTCACGATGAATAAATAGGACCGAAGCGCTCAAGTTTCGCCGCTGACTACAGCGCCAATCCAGCCCCTGGCGGGACGCCCCAATCCGAGTGGCTCGTTGTTTTTCGCCTCGCTTCTCCACCGTAGGCTGTCGGGTACGCTAGTCGATAGTATTAATTGCGATAAAGAAGATATAAAAGCCCGGCTAGCACAAATATGTCGTTGTTGATTGCAGTAACAACCTCCGATATTGTTGTAGCCAGTGTTTAAAGTTCTACCGCTTCCCTGAAAAGCCGTGCGAGACCCGAACGGCGCCAAGCCGGAACCACGGCAGTGCTCCAACAAAAGTAAGTTTCTCGTTCGTTGGAAGATCAGTTTTGCTAAATACACCGGAAAAACGAAATGGAATTGGTGTCAGAACAATAACAGCATGACTACGGAACGCGGGAAAGTCAGTTGGCAGTGCCTGCGTGACGGAATATTTGATTTACGTGCGCGTCTGTCCCTTCATCCGAGGTGTTTGACGGGGCCCCGATCGCGATGTTGGATCCCTTCGGCACGAATATTTCAACTATAATCATTGACAGGATCAGAACGGTAGGGAGGAGCTTCAGTTCCTCCAGCACTAGCTTCCAAACTTCGATAGAGCTTCGATCTCGCGAGCCTCGAACGCGGACGTACAGCCAAATCGCAGCGAAGGGCGACGAAGACGTGCTGGAGGCCGGCCGTTCAGAAGAGACGCCCTGCCGTTCTGACTTTGTCAGCAGACTTTTAGCTAGGGGAGGGGCTTTTGGGGGTTGCGAGTACAGCTTTCTGCTGCCGTGTGTGTTTCTTAATCGCTGTTCCCGTTTTTTTTAGCTGTTTATAGCCATCATGCACAACCCTATATTATGCACATGCATCGCCCCTCCCAAACAACACACACAAGGAATGCACATCCAAATCGCCTCAACCAGCCACCCCCCTTCCCCTTAAAAAAAAATGGAAAGAAAGCTTGACCACATTTTTACTTGTTAGGGACACTAATTGTCATTATTATTTCGTGTCGATTTTCCGCTGATTAGACCAGAGACCTTATATTATTGATTTATTTTTCAGTGGGCGCGGTTCAGTTTTGATTCCGCCAACTTCAACGTCAACGTGAACAGCTGCAAAAACGACGCTGAGGCTCATTATGCAACAAGTAACTAGACGAGATGCCAGCTGAGGTTACCTTAATTGAATAAAGACTGATTGCAGGGAACCTACCAATGCTGTAATTGCTTATGAAAGATTCTTAGTTAATTTAAATTAATTTTCACCCCCTCGCTCAAATATACAGATGACCTTTCCTCGTCTATTTTGCATTCTCTATATGTGCCCGGTTCTTAGCCACTTAAAAGTATCGTTAGTTGATAGGTAACCTCTGTAGTCTCTTTGTCTTCGAGTTACCTGTTTTGGTTTAGTCTGTACCCCAAGATTCAGTATAGCTTGGCTAAAGATAGATAAGCTTAGGCGATGTCTGCTTTCTTACGAACTGGGAGACATCTTTCGTGAAATTTTGAATATCATGAACAGCTGATCTGCCGTGCAAGATCCCTGAAATAGTTGGGGTTCTCGGCCCTACAATTTCTTTGACAGTCCTTGCTTCTCGAGATGTGTACATCATCTGCAAGTGTCCTGCCGGGCATACTTCAAGCCTGCGCCAATGTCACCGTGTTAAGAGCATGGGAAGGATTTTTGTATTGTCACAAGCTTGTGTGTGCTTACCTACTTGTGGTTGTGATAATACTCAATAAAAATCTTTTTCACTGTCAACAAAACATTTCTGAAAGCGTTGCACTATGCTTCTGTACTGTATTTTCCAGACTACAGTCCACAGAGGCAAATTTGGGGTAAAAAAGAAAAGATTTTGCTTAGATTGTCCACACACAGTGCATAGTCCGCACCTGGTGCTTAGTCGTCACGGATATCTTCTCATAGACAGCACACCTTGAGAAATGTCTGCCCTCTTAGCTCACAAAAAGCCTATAATATACATAGATCATCATTAACATACTCTTTCATTCACAAAATCCGCCTCGTTTCGTCATAATCAGCAATATTCAAGAACTAAAATCCCGTGCAGTCTGCACAGCCTAAAATTTCTTTTTAAAAGTGTATAGCCCGGAAAATACAGTACATTCCCACAAACGCTTGAAAACATGCAACGTTTTCTTTATTAATTTATGTGTCCAAGAAATATGACAAAACAAACTTTATTCAGTGAAGCAGCAATTAAACACTGACAGACGAATTATTTTTCCAAGAAAATAAAAAATTTCTAGTCACAGACCCCACCCAATATTTGAAAATCTTGCATGTGGATTGGACATCTTGAACCTGAAAGAGAAATGAAGTTTTTATAAATCCATCCAACTGAACAAAATCATAAAAATTCGACTAAAATTATGTGCAGTCATCTGCATAGAAGATATTTATGCAGGAGTTTTAGTCTAGACTAGCCTCTTTTCGTTTTCAACTGTTTTGCCCCTCTTTCTGACAGAATCTCGAGGCACAATACTGTTCAAACTCGCAGAAAAGGCACCATTAATCAGCAGGAGAAGGTCCCAGTAACTGCAACCTACTGCCTCGGTGAAGTGGGACAAAAATACCTGGCAACAAATCTACGAGGCCTTTGTTCAGGTAGTGCCCTGGCGTTTTAGTTCCCTACTGCTGAGGCAGGCTGACGCAGGAAGCGTGTTCAGCAATACTAATAAAATTAAGATCGTGGGCACAATGCTCGCACCAGTCCGCGACTCAAGCCCAGCGAGGACCTGTAGTCGCAACTGTACGCGGGGTCTTATCTCATCGCAGAATTATCAGCCTATACCCACACGATCCCCGACACGTTAATATCTCTTCGACGTGGACGAGCCCGAAAAGCGATCCCACTCGTAGCCTCTAGTGCGAGAACGTAGTCTGCCGGTGGTTCAGCGACCGAAAAATAGTATCCCGACGTCGTCTAACAGGACTCGCGAGAACAGTCATAAGGCACAATGTTATTACAGCGCAAAATTTAAACAAGTGACGCTCACCTGTGAAGTTACCTCGTAGACGCCGCACGGCCGTACTTGCGAGACGGACCCGACTCGTTAGCGGGGAAATCAACCGCTTTCTTTGGCGGAAGATGTGTGTTATTGAAGCTTCTCTATCGTTTCTTGACTCACCATGAGAAATAATTCTCGCACGCTTTCTGTCATTCTGTAAATCTTCACCGTACGCTCGAAACACCTGCGACGCCAATACAACGCTACGAACGCGACCGACGCTACACGACCAAGTGTTGTACTGCGGTGGCGCTACCATCGCAATTTCGAAGCGCCCCTGGTTGGGCGAATCGATTAAATACTCGTGAAATGACAACTTGCGTGCGTAAACTACGTTGTATGCACTTGCGCGAGAAATGTATGGCGCGACGAGCGCACGCGTCCGCGACGCCACAGCGCAGAGCTTTCTAGAACATCTTGGCGCTTACGGTATCGGTATCTGATGGCTCGTTCACGCCACGCTGTAAAGCATGCTTTTGGATCATCCCCTTAAGCAGTTTACGAACGATCTGTTATACCCAAAGGACAACTTTCTTTGGCAAGGTGCACATTCATAGCTCTAAAGAGTGTTTGAAGAGCAGAGGCGCCTATACCTTAGGCTCCATTGCCTCAGAAGGCTGCCCTTTGCATAGTTTCTTCGACCACCACCGTTTGACATTGAGTGCCATAGAGTTGCACAAAAGTAATGTGTGTGATGATATGGAGCAGGGAATGATTGCAAAGTGAGCCATTCACAGAAGCACTGTGAAATAAAATCATACATAGACATGGGCTGAATAGGAAAGGTGACTTAGTTAGAGCGGTTTCAGCAGCGTCCTTCTCGTGGCAAAATAAATAGGACACGGATACCCCTAGGTGATTTCTTAAAGACTATCCTGTCAAATATCTCTCCAGCTCTCGATAGACTCATTAGTTCGGAGAAGGCTAGCAGAGAATGCATGTTTCGTAGAGTGGCACCCGTGCCATTGTAGTTACATTTCACATTATTTTCTACAATGATTCCACTTCGAGGTTTTCTACATTTGTTATCCTAAAGACAAGGACGAGTTCAAGAAATGGATTGTCGCAATAAGGAGAGACGAGGGGAAAAACGTGAAGGTGACACAGTCAACAAAGATGTGCTCACAACATTTCAAGAACGAAGAATTCCTGCCTAGCTATTTGAATGGGAGGAAATTTCTAAAGGAAAGGATTGTCCCCAGCAGATTCAAGTTCTCATACTGTAAAGTGCCAAGAAGAAAAGTTCACAGGTGCAATCCTGTACCAGTGGCCAACCCTGTCAACAAGCCAGCCACGATGCTAGAGGATCAAGCTGACGACGCAGCAGCTTCCGAAAACCAGCCCCCACCCCTTCCCGAAGTATCCGTCTTGGCTGCATAACTTAAAGCACAAGTTGCTGAGCAGGCTGCACAAGTGAGTCATCTGACATGCGACCTTCAGAAGGCTCGAAAAGAGCTGACTGAAGCCAAAAATAAAGTTCGCAAATTGACGAAGCACGTGGAACTTCTGCAAGACTCCAACTAGAAGCTACAACAGAAACTAAGCCGGAAGTTTTCAATAACCTGCTTTAAGGACAGACCTGATGATGTGCAGTTCTACACAGCACTGCCAGACTACGACGCCTATCTTTC
>JAZHYW010023343.1:0-79030 GCA_037355805.1 Ixodes ricinus | reverse complement strand
ATACACGCGCGACGTTCAAATAACTGAAACTGGCAAGAGGAAAAAAACAAAGCGCGGACAATTATTCTTCTGCTTGTATATGAATATTTTCTGTCCCGCTGTAGGTTTGAGCGAAATCATAATGCTTACAAAGGTAGGGGAAGAACATTGACATCATCATATCAGTCAAAGTGGTAGACCGATCTCGCCAGGAGTTGCCGACGCAATCGCTGCCGCGGTGCATTCTGGTACCTGTAGTTTCCTTAGTTTTCCGGCCGCGTCAATGCGCATTGTGCGCCCGGCGTTTGGATATTTTAGGGTTAGCTCAAGACTTATAGCCGGGTGTTTACTCATGGTTTTCAATGGGTGGCTTCTCCTGCTGTATGCCACGGTGCTGCAGTTACAGAACCAGACAAAAAGTCATAGGATATTAGGTCTACCCGAAAGAAAGCAGCATGGCAAAGAAAGGTAAACAGAGCCTCACAGAGCGGCAGGAAAAATAGCGTTTTTCGATTTGTTTCGCGATTTGATTCATCATTTATATACACCCCATTGCACGTCAGCAAAAAAGTGTAAGATTACAGGGCACGAGACATTGAGCGTGCCTAAGTGTTCCGTATGTTGGAATCTCTCTGAGCATTCGCTCCGTAGCGGTCTATCCGTTGGTCTATCTCAAATGGGACCTCCGCACTGCTTCGCGGAGGCCATTTTTAATCACTTCTTGCTCGATGTATTTTGGTGGTTATAACTGTTATTCCGACGACATGTCAGAGCAGCAATTCCCGACATGCAACACTCGAATTGAAACAATTTTTTCGGAACTAGTCTTCTTTTTGACTATATACACCATATAATGCACTTTGGAAGAGCTACATTTACCACCAAAAATCGAACAAATGAAACTGACCCATTTTGTTGTGGTCTATTAAGGTGGCGTTACTGGTCCATTCTGCATTAACACTAATCGAGACCGCAGAAAAAAGCTTCCCCGTCGGGCAACTTTTAGCGTTCAGAGCTTCCGCGAACAAAATAAAACTGAATAGAAACTGTACACGAAAAATCATCTCTTCCAAGTTTTCAGGTATCTCGCATGAGTTACTTCTCTTTGACAGATGTCAATTTTTATGGCGCGTCAGGCAATTGCCTTTCTGTATATAATTTATTCTTTGTGTGCACGCTTCTCTCCGCAGTTCCGCACAGGCTGCCAACCAGAATGAAACAGCTTTAGAAAACTATCGCTCACCGAGAAAGTCTCTTTATCTCCTCTTACTTCATTGTTGATTAAACGTTATGCACAAGACTGAGCACTACCATGCTCAGTGTTTCACCAACACATTTGATGCTGTTCCTCGGTGCTACACCGAGCCCATGGTCCCTCGAATTTTCCTGTTCTTTGCCATTGAAGTAGATTTTCACTTGTTTTATGTTAATTGAGATGTCCGAGCAGCCGCAATGCTCGAGTAATGGCGTCCTTGTTTCTTTCGCGCGGCTGCAGTGGGACCACCGCGTGAACGGCAGCGGGTTCACGCGTTCACGAAGGCGAGGAAGCAGACGACGATGAAGCAGACGACAAAGCGATTCTAAAGCGATAGGAGCACTGGAACTGCTTTTCTGCGCTTGCTGACATACTAAGGCATCACAAACCACGCACTCTTGTGAAGTACAGACATGCAGGAGAATCCAAGCTGAAACCGGGGCGTCCGAAACGATAATTTACAATGATTTTCGCGCAGCCCCATGCAGCCAGGAAGCCGGAAAGGGATGACTATACAAGTAGCACGGCGGCGGCACCACTTCCGGAATGTGCACGTCCACGCACCTCGCTTGGTGACATCGGTCTATCTGTTTTGTGTTTGTTCACACAGCGGGAAGCTATATAGAGAGTATTCACTGTCGGTCATAGCTGTGTGCGCAACTACTGGCACGTGCTGACGGCGAGCTTCAAAGTTCTTTTGCAACATGCATTCAATATCATCAAGATCGTCGGTCTTAGTAGCCTATTCATGTGAGCTCGTTCCGGGCATGCGCAACAAACAGCGCCCTCAGATAATGCGTCGTATAGACGCTTTCAGGCAGCTGTGCATGGGTGCCGCCATATACGACCTTCAGTTTTTGTTTCCTCTTCTTCCGTTCGCTTCACTACATCACTGCCACAGCAGGACAGGTTATTGCCACTTTAGTTTCCACTGTGTTCTCTCTAGCAGTGGCATTGGTGGAGGCTCGTGAATTCCCGCTTCAGTGGCGTGGCTTGTCGGTAAGACAAGAAGAGTGTGCAATGGCGGCTCAATCTGGCCCGTGTTTAAAGCGCATATACTTTGTTTCACCTTAGCATGGACTACTGTTAGCCGCGCATGCTAAAAGCGCAAGCTAGTTGCTTTGGATGAAGCCTCAGCGGCTGAACGAGCGCTCGTGCAGCGGAGTGCTCCAGTCAAGGCAGTCAAAGCTAGCCTCTCGCCCTTGCACAGCCTTCGCAGTTAGTCCAGGGTAAGGTGAGACGAAGTGTAGTCAGCACCACGGGCGTCTGGTCTGTCCCCTGTAGACTAAAGTCACTGTACTGTAGACGAGAGATTTAGTCAGTGCAGTATATACCACTGCTAGCCTGGGGTCTTCAACGTGCACCGCACACTAGTGATACGCGACCGCATGCCGGTACGATGCTCAACCAGATCGGAACGGGCAGGAGTGGGGATTGAACCCAGGATCCTTGGATTCTGTAGCACGAGATGTTTTACCAAAGACTAAAATAGGTCCTTCTAGACATTATCCCGAGTGTTTTTTCTCTCAGTTTTGTTCCAGGAGATACGATATGTCAACCTACAGTGTTGAATGCAAAAGCGCGCTCTTCAACCGCGGTTCCTTGCGTATTCATCACCCTCATGTTTGTGACGTCCCGCCAAGACGGTGGAGCTGCGTGTGAAACGGCGCATGTGCAGATGTTTCACTAGAAAAAGAAAGCTATTTTTGGACATACTCAATTGCTCATTTATTTATTTCTCGATGCCTCAAATCAAGCAGAGCAACATGATTAAAGATGAAACAGAGAGAGTGCGACAGTGTGTGTGTGAGAGAGAGAGAGAGAGAGAGAGAGAAAAAGGAGATAGAGGCAAAAACAGAGAAAGGAGGAAGGGTAAGTCCCTTCTGTTGCCCTTGTATTCAGCTTCCCCGATGACAAGGATTTTATTCTCCCTGCATCTGACATCGGAGCGAATAAGGAATACAATGTTGAAAACTCGTTTGCTCAATTCACAAGGACGCAGAAAATAGAGAAACGGATTCAGTGTATATATGAATATGCCTTTACGCCCTAAGGTTCTACAGAACAGACGTAAGCGTCTGTGCTGTAGGACCTGATGCATGTCAAAGCCGAGACTCGTAATGCTTGTGCTTTTGAAAAAAAAAAAAGGAGGCGATGCTGTTTGAAGTTTATTACGATAGTACCTCATCGACTTTCTTGTTCAAAAAAAGAGAAAAAGACCCTTACTTCCGCAAAGAGTTCGAAATGTTGTGGTCAGCGAGCCTGTTTCCCTGAACTTTCCGTCCGAGTCAATGACTAGCACCCGGACTTCATAGGCCTCACCGCTGCCCAAATGATTCAGCCTTATCGAGTACTTGGAATAGTTGGGCACGGCCACCTTGACCACTTTGTCCCAGGACTCGTTCAACTTCTGTAAGAGAGAAGAAAAATCCCCGGTTCCCCGCCGTGCCCTGCAAATGAACTGCGTCGACAGTCGAGGCGCTGCACACTGCAGGTGCAGTTGCTCTGCCCCGTTTAACTTTTGAGCAATTACCCCCCGTTAAATTTAGCGGATGGTGTCCATCTGACACTCTGACGTCACGTGACACTGGCACATCGGTAGTTTAACGCCATGTTGCAGTACAGAAAGCTTGGTCCATATTGAGAGCTATATAAAAACATACTTTTCGTGTAAGGCTTGTCAAAATATTTTTAAAGAATGATGCCGATGTCGCTGCTGTCGTTACGCCGTTCTCAACTAAATGCGTGAGCATTTAGCGCAGGGTTGCGACTCAGGGAAGGATGAAAATTGCAACCTAGCAACGATCCGCGTACTGCTGTCTTTGGAGAGTCCGTCTGCTCTTCCGGGCGTCGGCGCTTTCGGATGCAGCCACCATATATCTTCCCTCGATCACGGTCCGCATAATGTTCGCTCTGCGTTCGCGAAATGTAGATCTTAAGGCCCATTCACGCTGCCCCATTTACTTACGTTACGTTACAGAATCATACGTACAAGTCGCCTGGACATCTGTGTTTCATATTAAGTGTGGAAGCTCAAAGAATAAACCTGGCACGCGACATTCGAGACACGAATGTTTCGGTGACTTGCGTAACGTAAGAAAATGCAAGGAAAAGGTGCAGTGTGAACCAGCCTTCACCCTGAAGTAGGATGAACAGAAAGTTCCTTGAACCTTCGAACATTCAGTGCCCCCCTTAGATGTGTGTAGTTGCATTAATTGTGCAACTCGAGCGCAGTTTCAAAGTGGCCCGCTAGCAGACGACCCGACAACCGCTCGCTTCCGAGTGATTTTGGGGATGCACGACGGCGCATGGACGGTGAACCGCGCCTTATGTCACATCATATCGTCGCGCCCGTCGCCTCCCTGCAAGTGCGAGGGAAAGTGCATCTAATGAGCGAACAAATAGAGCGAAAGAGCACGGCGGTATCCGGACATTTCGGCGCGTTTCGGTGTAGGACTGTTCGGTGCGGTCTTTTCGGTGCATGGACGTTTCGGTGCGCGGACGTTTCTGTGTGCAGACGTTTTGGTGTAAATAGCATATGCGTTTGAAAATGAATAGTCAAACCTCCAAACATTGCGGACCTTCGTAAACTTTATTATTTTGTTGGATGAAAGGTGCAAGAGGTATTGATACGGATTGCAGATTTATCTTAATTTAGCTGAGTTTTTGCCCATTATAAAGCATATAGGGAATATAAACCTGAACGACAAAAATTAATTGCGTTTCGGATCCAACAATAGTATATTCTATTATACTGCGGGGAAAGATAGTTGAATCCAGTCGTGAATTGGCAGTCATTATGAGAAACTAGATAATCTATACATTTTACAAAAATGCCACATACTTTCTTAGGGTCAGTCGTTGATGCAATTTTAGGGTGTAATAAGGATCGGGTTAGCTGTAGGTTAGGTAAGGCAAAATAGTGGCATAAAAGAATCACCACATATATTTATTGGAAACAGTGGCGAGCGGGGACAAGTAAGCTGAAGATAATTTTTTAGTCGTTCGATTAATAAATATAGCAAATAAAGGAATTGTATTTTGTAGGGGCAATGATGAAAGTTCCATACCGAGAGACCAGGAAATAATACGTGAAGATGTAAGTATAAGCTGTATAGTAACAAAGTATGTAACATACGTTTACAGCCAACCAAAAGATAACGAGTATTTCAAATTATATCCGCCATAATGTCCGTACACCGAAAAGTCCACGCACCGAAGAGTTCATAAACGGAAATGTCCGTACCCCGAAACGTCCTATACACCGAAATGTCCACCCGCCGCGGCCTCACGAAACCAGTCCTGTCCAGTCCAAACCACGACCGACCATACGAAATACGGCTGCATGCATAAAAGCAGTAAATGCTAACCTATTAAAAAAAATACACCATCTTCCCGAGGGAACCATGGGGTGATGCGGAGCATCGTGTTGGTTCCGAGGAAAGAGTCAGTTGCGTGCTGACGTCGAGAGATGGCGCCACCGACTGCCCTAGCGTTACCCCTTACGCGAGCCTTCGTCGCGGCTCGCGGCAGAGAAACTTGGAACGCTCGCCGCTCGCCGTTTATTTTTCACACTTGAAGGAGAGGAGACTGAGGAGGAGAGTTGCGCGTGCGCGCGCGGTGTGAGTAGAAGGCGAACGCACGCGCAGTGCACGCAGCTGGTAGAGAGAGAGAGCGGAGAGAGTAACGCGCAGCTGTTGGAGAGAGGAAGGAGGAGAGTTGCGCGTGCGTAGTGTGAGTGCGGACTACAAGGCCGCGGGACATAGACCCGAGCAAGAGATGCTCCGCATCTAAAAAAGCCTGGCTTTTAGCATTTGCGTGTTGTTTCTCAACGCGTACTCCGGGTGCGCGTGCACGCTCGAGGCCCCGAGAGTTTTCGTGAAGGGCGAGCACGCAATAGACCTTTCCGAAAATATGTGGTGCCCCCAGCGTCTGATTTACGGATTTGCCGAAACGTTTTTCCGCAAAAATTATCCCGCAAACTTTGGCGGATAAATTTTCCCGGCAAATGTAACGAAGACATTTATTCGCTAAATTAAGCGTGAAAGTTCTGACGTCGTCTGACAGGACGTCATATGCAGGGGCGGATTTAGAGGGGGTCCGGATGTCCTGACCCCCTCTTGACTTCTGCATCTGTAAAAATTTAGGGCGTGGAAACGGGGGAGGGGGGGGTTCCTAAACATATGGTACGCTGACCAACACCTGACCCCCCCCCGCCTTCCTCTAGAAATTCCTGCATCCGCCCCTGGTCTTATGGCACTGTGACCACAATGCGACCTTACTAGATTACCTCAGTTGTGGAACTCCCGCGAAGGGGGTACTCCCCCTTCCCCTACCCTCCCTTCCATCAGTCCGTCTCCCGTCGTTTGAAGCGCCATCCAGTTTTCCGTTTCAAAACTGTGTGTTCCATAGAGTATATGGATCTGGCAAAGAGTACGGTGGGACGACACGTAGACGTTGCGCTTCGAAACGTACGTATTCCATAGAATACACTGCAGTTACGATAGCAGCCGCCCGGCGCGTCGAACGACGAAAGGCGAGCCGTGGGGGAAAAGGGGGATTTGCACGTGCGAGCAGCGTCTATGAGCAGTATTGGGCAGGAGATCGAACTATAGGGGGCGCTTTATCGAGCTTGTTGTCCCCACAGCCCGGTGTTTACCAACACAGCCTAACAAAGAAATTGAACCTGGCCGAGCACGGTCTGGGCACGAGCGCTTCGCTCTGACCAGTCGCTTTGGTCGCACGAGGAGCGGCCTTCGAATCGTCATCTTCGATTTCTCGGATCAAAAACAAACAAGAAAATACGGTTTGTTATACCCACAGCTGAAGCGCACCGCTAGAGGCGTGACTATTCGATCTCCTCCCCAATACGGTAACTGAGCCTATCTGATAACGTTGCCACAATGTCACGACACTGTGAGTCCCCGCTAGCTCAAAAACGTTCCTGCTAAATTTAGGGGAGTAGTTTTCCCACTTAATTTAGCGGGCCACGACGTACACGAAATGCACATGAGATTCGCCGCGAAACCTCGCCATCAACTTCCGTTGCAGTAAACATCGCTTGTGAAGTAGGGCTTAATTACTTTCTTCGTAAACTGGTAAAAAGATAAAGAGAACAAGAGGCATTGCGTGCCACTTCGCCGATATCCGCTTCACCTCTGCATTTCACTATACTGTATAAGTATTTCTCCCTATCACTACGTAACACGCCATATCGACATACAATCTGATTTTGGGAAATCATTTTTGCGTCTCTAGTTTCCCACTAGTTTCTCCCGGTTGAGGTAAGGTGACTAGTCATGCTGAGGAAATTCTAAAGGTTTTAGTGCCGATTGTGTCAGCGGGGATTGTGTTGTTGCATGCATGCTTAGACAGCAGGGAGGTAGTCAGCGCCAATGGGTGTCTGGTGTCTCCGGTATAGATGAAAAATTTAGCCAGTGCAGTATCATTGCTATAGCCTGGGGTCTTTATATAGCGTGCATCACGCAGTAGTTACTACACTACGGCATGACAGTATGATGCCGGACCGGATCGAAACGGGCAGAGGTGGGCAATGAACGTATACTATATCAGAGATCGAAAATGTCATAGCCAAATGTTACAATAAAATATAAAGTTTGAATTTATTTCGCCATCCCCTTTCCACCCAAGTGGAGAGTATAGAGAGGAAGAAAGCCATGCCCTTCCAACACCGCCAAGACGAAACATGACCCTAGCATCCCTTCATTGACGTCTCGTGCTCTGCAGAGAAGCACAAAAAAAAAAAGAAGAAGAACACGCAACTTTTTTTTTATTGTTGTTTTTGCAGATTTATTACTGTCTATAATTATGTTAGTTCAATCGCTTCTCCTTTGTGTCGCTTTGTCCTTGCTCTTTTTTCTGGCATTCCTTTGTCTCCCTCTTCACCGTACCTAGCTCATCCGAAGGAAACTAATTAATTCGAGGAAATTAAATCAAATCGCGATTTATGCTCTTCAAATGGTGGGCTTTCAAAGGAGGTTCCGTCTTGATTTTAAACGATGCCGGTATTATCTATATGCTAAACTAGTATGCGAGTCGGTTTGACATAGGGCAAGAGAGCAATTACCCGGTACTGAATCCAGTAGTTGGCCGCGTTGACCTCTCCGTCGTCTTGCGTAGGGTCCCAACTCACAATGGCTGATGTATCTTTCACGTCTGTGACGTTGGGCCGTGTTTTCAGCACGGGATAGTCTACAAACAAGGATTGGGAGACAAAATATTACTCAAATGGTATGGTACTTCGACACCAAAAATACTTGCTGTCATTATACCTCAGATATGTTGCAACTTTTGTCTTTTCGTTAGTTACCCATTGCCTTGCATGTGGATATGGTATCGCTGGATACTATGGAATTCTTGCGCGTCCTTTGCGTAACACAAAGCACGTGTTTTTGCACTTTATTTTCCGTATGCCTCAACAAACTGAACCATGTGAGAAAGGAAAAAAAATTAAAGTAATGTGCTCCTTCCTCTGCCATTTCAGCCTCCCATATACGCAGAATGCATTCCCGACCGGTGACAGTCAGTTCGTCGAACAACGTTTCATCGACATATCGTTTAGCTGACATGCGACGTTTCATCGAAAGTTCGTTTCATCGAAATGCTTCCAGCATTCGTTTCATCGACTCACTTTGCAACGTCTAATCTAAAACAACCCTGCATATTTCGGGACCAACGTTTTGCGTCTCGCTTGGTTTATGGGGAGAGGGAAAAGGGGGAGGGGGGAGGAGGGTCGAGGCTTAGGTAAATAAGCGTCAGTGAATTATGAACTTAAAAGCGCTAACACTGTCAAGTACACAAAAGTAAAAAAAAAAACTCTTGGCAACAACAACTACAATATGTTAGTTTAATGACAGAAATCAGTGACTGTAGTCGCTGACGTGTTACAAATTAGATGCTCTACCTCGAGCGTGAGCTTTCTGCCTTTGATAACACTTCGTTGCACGTGCAGACAAAGCCCGGCGGAACGCAAAACAAATTCCACGTTCGTGTTTATACAGCGTAAAGTCGGCCTGCCTTTGAGGTGCGGCGACTGGTTTATGCTGTAGATGAGAAATTTAGCCAGTGCAGTACCACTTCTGGCCTGGGGTCTTTAAGGTGCACCATGCAGTAGTGATACACGACCGCGCGCCGGTACAATGCTCGTCCAGAACGAAACGGGCAGGGGTGGGCATTGAACCCGGGAGGTTCTGCAGCGCGAGTGCGGAGCGCTTACACACTCGGTCACCGATCCCCCTCCGGAGGATGGCACCGAGAGCTGGAGGCGGAGCTGCTATTCCTGTCTCATGATCGTGATTTTGGCATTTTCTTGTCATCTGCTCATTGGCTATATGCGCCTACCTGATTGTTTCTGTGATCCGTTTCGCCGTGTCCCATTGCTGCGTACCTCGCCATTTTGTGGAAATAATTCCGTATAAAACATTCATTCCCCCCCCCCCCCAGCAATAACTGCGCTTCTCAATGTTTTCAGCATTTGTCAAGTTGTGCTGAGACTCATAACTTGCCATTCTATTTTATATCTATAATGATACGGTCTAATAGTTTGCCAACGTCATAAAAAATCTATTTTCTAGACTAATTGTTCTGCGCAGCTTTAGTTTTAGATTCCGAGTAATTAAAACGTAAACTCTAACTTAAAGAAACACCTCGGTTAGTTTTGAATACATATTTAGCGACGCATAGATTTGAATATATATTTAGGGTTCTGACAGGTGGACCAGCGGGTCTTCGTGGTGCCAGAAATTTATAAAATAATTGCCACCGGCGCCCGCTCGAAATTTTTTTCGAACAGTGCCAGTGGTGATCAGCTCGAAATAATTGTCTGGCTTTGGCATTCCGTCAAACGCAGTGAAGGTGCGATAGCACTAATACGCAGTTCCCACTCCGCTACGTAGGTCCCGTTCGTACGCAGCGGAGGAGAGAGAAGAGTTTTAGCACACCGTTTATCCCTCCTCCCACTTCGCGCAGCACTACACCATTGGTCGCGCGCGCTGCGACGTCAAGCCAATAGCTGCGCTCCGTTGTTGACACTCTCTTCTATGGCATTGCTTTGGTGCGAGCAACTCCAGCATTTGTCCCGTCTGTTGTTGGCTCTATACCAAATGAAACATCGACCCGGAAACAGCTTGCTAATGTTAACTGAAGTTCGTGAAATTACAAGGAAACGCGTAGTAAACATTACGCAGCGAGTGTGCGTAAAAAAACATTTAGCCGGTGCGTAGCACGGCAGTTTCCACTAGATTCACCGACAGCTTCGTAAACGCAAGACGTGGCGAGTCCCAAAGATTCTATTAGCCCTTCGCAGGTAATGAGAATGCGGCATTGGCTTATGAGAACTCCAAAGAAGGAATCGGGAAGCAGGAAGCGTCAAGATAATATGCCGCGTCTTACGTTCCTTAAACTGGCAGTGCTTATATAGCGATCGCACCAAAAGCACGCAGCACTCTGCGGCCAAGACAAAACCCACCTAAACGAAGGTGAAAAAAAAAGGTTTTGCTGTGGTTTTTAGTCAATTATAAAACATGAGAGCTTAAAAATGAGGTAACTCACCTTTTATACGAGGTGAAGTAAAGTGGAAGTAAATCCGCGCAGGACCAGAAGTGCTAGAAAATAAAACTAACATTAGCAATGTTTGCTATGAGAACGAATGCAGACACAGCGCATTTTACCGCACCACACACATTCATCCAATGGGTAGCAAACCGGCACTGCACTAAACGGGAGCCGATCAAAGCGGATAAATGACACAAAACTACTTCGGCGTTAATTTTCGAACAACCGAGAAAATTTGTGCAATGAGTAGTTCCAGTCGTATACGCCTCGAAACTGAGGCATGGGGGAGGGGAGGGGGGCATCAGAACGCCGAGCTCTGGCTGGAATGATTCGAAGACGCAAAGCTAGATCGTCGAAAACGTTATATCGCAGAAAGCCGGCGTCCGGCGTTTGGTTCTCGCATTCGAACGCGTTCGGCGAGTGCAGTGCAGACAAGGGCAGCTATACTCCGTGTCAATAGTTGCGTGCAGTACAGGCGAAGGCAACGCCAGGCGAGGGGACATAGGGCAAGCATTAGGGAGGCTGGAGAGTAGGAGAGAAACTCCCTCTCCTTTTTGCGGAACGTGTGGACGAGCGGGACGTGGTCGGCCGCTCGTCCACACGGGTACCCATCGCTCGCGAGTGGCTGACAAGCGCCGTCCGTCGTTCGACAATATTCAGCGAGGTTCGGTAGCGCCATCTCTAGTTCTGCGCCAACGGTAAGTGTCGGGAACTCTGATCACGTTTTTAATATGCAAATCGGCCGTACATGAATGCAATTTCAGTTTTTTTAGCATGCTGAGAGCTCCTAGATTGAGTTATGAACATAAAGCGAGGATCTTAAAAAGCACTTTATTGCCCCTTTAACTGATTGCTTACCGCTTACCCTTCAGTGCTTCCACCCTTCCTCTCCCCCCCCCCCCAACATCATAATGCACAGTGGAACGCCTTTCATCGGCCGCGCTATATAATAAACAAATTACAGCTGCGCTCCGTCACTAAAACGTTGTGTGCCCGGTGTGACCAACACCAACAGGAGCAAGCAAGGTTCGTTCAGGAGTTCCCATATAACGCTTACTTCTTGAATCAAGAGGCGATCAATGGGGTTGCAAAGCATTCCCTGCAGGAGTAGCCACATCCGTGAGCACCAGGGTCGCCACTGACCTTTTGGTTTGTTCATGCACTCAGTAGTAAGTTTTTACCGAATTAACAGCCTGCCAATTAATTTCGGTTCACATCTCCCAATATTCGCAGAAGGCCCAGATTGAGAGTGTGTCCCTAAGAACGTCTAGCAATCCGAGGCAACGCCGCCTATCCGCTAGTTCCAGCTACGGAGTCGCCGCCCTGATGGCCACCCTTCGAAACGTTACTTGAGTGATTCATTTCGCTGTGTATTCACGTCTCCAGCTCGTCGCTCGCCCTCCCGCGGCGGAAACGGGAAGCGCTCTGTGAGAGTTCCCCGGTTCTCCTGCTCAGCGGGGCACGGCGGAACTGGTCGCGATCATGGCTTGCGAACAGACATTTCCGAAAGCAGCCTTCACTGTCCCAATGTAGTGCTGCAGCCGGTAGGGGTTGTACCTTACTAGAAAGTTTTAGTATTCCGTATAGAAGCAAACGCAAACGCTTTGCGTTTGCGTTAGATTTGCGTGCTCCGCATACGCGTCGTCACCATGATCCAATCCAAGGCACAAATTTCGGGCTCCGCGCATGCGCAGTGTGGAAGACGCAACGCTAACGAAAACGCGAAATGCTTGCGTTCACTCGTATACGCAATAAGAAAACCCACTACTGTTTCACCGGTTTCCAACGCCAACGAAACGTGCTGCAGTGAGCAGACGTGCAAGCGGGTAGGCATTCCTTCGAACTGGAAGGGCTGAGATTGGCAAAACGACGTCGCGTAAAAATGAAAGAAACTAAATGTTCTGAAAAGTTTTATAATAAAAACGAAAACAAAAAAACTAAACTTTTTTATTTTTTTTATTTAGAAGGATTGGTGGCAACTCTGAAAGTTTTGCAGATTGTCAAACGTCGCGACTTTGATAGCACCTATGCTTTACCCAAAATAATGTAATTTTACATGGAGTTCTGAAATTAGCTAGACTGTTTTCACTGATTTTAAACTATTTTTATTTCATAACTTGTTAATTAAAATGTTACAATTCGCACCAGTGATGATAATTTGCACACTTTTCATTGTCATATTTGTTTGCGCGTTTGAAATTAAATAATATGCAACAATTTATCTTAAGGCTTGAAAAACTGCGTACTAAAATAGCTTAATTGTTAATACATATTGCGGCAATATAAATTAATACCCCAAATAAACGTCAATAAACGCCACGATCACAAAATACGCCATTTAACCATAATAGTCTTTCCAGAAAGGTCTCATTTTGTGTTCTTGTCAGCATATGTAGAACTCTGACATCGTTATCAATATACAAACAGTCAAACACTTCATGTAATATAAAGTCCCATGCGTCACGCGTTGCTTTAAAAAGTCACACACACTTCTGCTGTCTGACTCGGATTCCGTCTTTGGGCTTTTGTAGTGAGAACAGTGTTTCTTACTTTATGCGTTTTAGTGAGCATATTGTAAACTCATCAGCCGTGGCGAGATTTTGTAGAATTTGGATTGGTTCTGTCATTCTTGTGCATGGAATAATGTTAAAGCAATTAATCATCTAAATATCCAAAAACCTGTTGAAAGGCACGCAGTTCATTATTTCACGTGAGAATGATCTGAGCAAGAAAAGGCAGGCAAGGTCACACAAATATGAGCCCTGCCTTTTGCAACAAATAGAATTTTCTATGTTACCTCTAAGGTGTATGAAAGACTGTCTTCAAAGGGACACTGATTTCCAAAATATTTTGAAGTATGTGGATCGCGCACGGATATCAAAAAATAAAGTTCCCGCGAATAACTTCTTTAGCTCAACAATTGCGTTGTGAGACAAATCTTTATTTATGAAAGAATTCGAAGTTAACACCTATACCGACAAGTTAAATCCCAAATAAAGATTAGTTTCGATTTCGATCCAAAATTAAAACGTGCCTTCTGGCGTAAATAGAGAGTTTTAGAATAGCGTAAAGACCCTTGCGTCAGCACTGCGTACAACGCACGCAAGCTGTCGACTTTTACGGAGCGCGTTGAACGCACACTTTTAGTGTAGCGGAAGGCAAACGCATACTTAAAGACTTGCAGCGCCGTCTAGATGTGCTCCTGCGAACTGCTTTAAACAATCCAAGGCGGGTATTCGGTCAAGCCAATCCAGCACAGCGAATCTCGTCGCTTTGCCGGGTTTGCCGCTTTGCTACGAAGTGCGTGTATCTCTTTCCAGTTGCCTGTTGTGCAACGTGTTTCGTCTGTTTTTTAGTGCACTGTGCGATTAGCAGTTCGATCTGTGGTTCGCTCCAGTCTGTTGTGGGATCCCGACTATCTTCTGTTGGTCTCGTCATTTGCTTGGATGTATGCAAGCAATAGGTCGCACCGCTCGCGTACCGACCGCACGGTAAACACCTTTTTGGGTTCGACGGCGTCGCTAACGTTCTTGGCTATCGACACCCATCTTTGTGGGCGCTCGAAAGGGTTCGTCGCGTTATTTCTTTGAGGAGGTTGTGGGTCACCTGTCAATACCGCCCGATCAGGCCGAGTTCCACTCGCTCTGAGGAAGTCACACGGGGAAGCGCTACCATTGAGAAAAGGTTTAATCTGTACTTAGGTTCAGAGTCCAATGAAGAGGAGGGTCAAGGCTGTCTAATGGTCCGGGTCTTTTGTTGGAGGCCTTGCTCGGCACCGGCTCTTTCGTCTGTCTCCAACTCCGAACTCCGCGTGTCCTCGCCCGCCACGAGCCTCGCCCTTTTTCCCTTCTTCTTCTTTCTCTTTCTTCCACAAGGTTGAGGTCATCTTCAATGGTGAAGCGAACCCGTACAACGCGCGTAGCACTTCCACTGGTTTGCCTCACCGCCGCCATTTTTCAAAATGTAGTAGTCTCACGCTCTCCCGTGCGCAACGAGAGCAACGAGAAGGGCACGCAGGTGACCGCTACGTACGCTCGCAAAAATCGATAGCGAGCGTACGTACGTATAGCTCGCTGTAGTGCGTACGTATGGCTCATGCGCAGTGTGGAGGACGCAGCGTTAACGCTAACGAAGGGGGCTTGCGTTTGCTCCTATACGCCATACTAAAACTCTCTAATATTACGCTGAACTCGGTTTTGTTTTCAGGGTAAAGAGGTGACCTGTGCTCATAAAACCCTAGCTTCCTCGTATAAGCAGGACTAATTTGTGCCGCTCAGTGAAGCCAGCACACGAGGCAGGTTCCGCAACAGGTATAACGGCACGGAACTCTGACCCTGACTATAACCGCCATTTCGGAAAACGAGTGGCGCCACCTATAGTGAATTGGAGTCGCGAATACGGTCGGAAAAGAGGAAAGCGGTGCTAATGAGCATATAAACCAATTATTAGCCCATACAAGATGAATACTGAGCGTCGCGAGTGCGCTAAATAGAGGTCACATGACCTCTATTTCTTTTCTAGCTGTGTGTGACGACATTTCTTGCACACTATCGGCTCGAACCCTTCCCCTGTAGCATCACGATAGGTCCTTCTTCAGGCGGTGATCGCGTCGTACACGATAACAAGCAGAGAACTACACATTTATTTCCCTTTACACGTAACTGGCCTACAGGCACTGCTAGAACACTGACTGCGGAATTATCACCCTCCTAACCGCCGTGTTGGCGCGATCAGCGCTCCTCCTATATTCTCTTGAACTTCCGGGGAGAGTAAGAGTGGTGAATTTAAAGTGTCCCATACAAGAGTCGGGGCACTGATTGAGCGCCGTGTCAGCTTTCGCCTTCGTGTGTTCAATCAGTGAGGACCCAATCAAACGCTGAGGCAGCGCCCAGTCTGTGCCCCGCGTCTTGTTGATGACGCCGCAAATTCAGCACTACGGCCTTGCCATGTGGGAGGCGTTCTCTGAGCATGCGCCGGGAACCACAAGCTCAACCTACCTTGTGGGCCTTTTAGAGAGGATGCCATTCCGCAGTGACGCCGAAAAGTTGGACGTCCTGAATTTCTTGAAGACGACGTCGACCGTCCGCGCAGAAGAGTTCCAGGATGATATGCGGAAGTCGTGCAGGGCGCTCTTGCACACGGAGGAGCGCTGCGAAAGGCAGATGGTTTGCAGTAAGTCATGCAGCCTGAGACTGAGGCCTGGTTCACACTTACAGCTAATCCGCTACCGCCGAAGCGGAATCGGCCGCGGCAATGCACAGTGGACGCTACGCCCGGCGGCCGAACTCTTGCAGATTCGCCCGCCGATTCGCAAGTGTGAACCAGGCCTGAGTGCTGACATTTGGCTACGTGAGACCAAATTTGGTGTAGTTTAGAGATCACGAAGTTAACTTGGGTCGAGTTTGATGTATATGGGCAGCTTGACCTGTGCAGCATCTCTTGACAAACTGTCTTTAACGTGCTTCATGCAGTTGAGATTACACGACCGTACACCGGTACGACGCTCATCCAGATCAAGACGAAGCACGGGCGGTAATCCAGTAATTATTTTTTCTTACAAGGTTTACGCAAAAGCCTTCCATGTCAAACACCATCACAACACGGACAGCTCCTGTTATAGTCCGACGCGCTGTTTCCAAACAAGCCCTGACGAGGTGTGGGCAAACGCGCAATTCCCGCACGATGTGTGGGCACTGCGCGTGCGCAGAAAAAGTGTACCGTCTGCGCATGCGCCCCGCCAATAGCAGCGCCACCGCAGTGGCGTGACGCCAGCGCTGCCTCTTGGTGTATATAGTTTCATGCACCGATGGTGAACGTGTCACCTGACTGCACGCAGGAATGGCGAGACCCGATCCTCTCCTCCTGCAGCAATCGAGATTGCGGCATTCGCCGATAAGAATGCCGTAGAACGAATCACGAAGCAAGAGACGCAGAGATAATCAGCAAGGCCCTGGGTCCTCTCACTGAGAGGAGTGCCTCCTCCTATGCTCCGTGTCACTATGTTCCGTGTCACTAGTTCAGTGCAGTGCAGCCGAAGGCAGCGCCAGACGAAGAGAAAAGGTCGAGCACTATAGTAAGTTACAGCTCAAAAAGGTGGGGCGAGGGAAGGAAGGCCGGAGGGCAGGAAGCAGTCAAAACGCTGGAGACAGTAGGATGTTTCCCGTGTTCCCGTTGCCGAGAAGAGTACACGGGATGTTTCCCGTGCACTCTTCTCTCCCGTGTTCCGTCTGCTTCCTCCTCCCCGGCCTTCCTTTCCCTCGCCCTGCCTTCTTGAGTTGTACGCACTATAGGAAGGCGGGACGGAAGAGGAGGGCGATGGAGGGAGAGAGGGGGAGCACTAGGAACGTTAGAGAGAGGAGATTTCTATCCTACCCAGCCTTCCTGGTGCTTGCCCCTTCACCCCGTTGCCTTCGCCTGTACTGCACGCAACCAATAACAAAAGAAGTTCTTTTTTTTTAATAGGGTAATTGTATGGGTTCTGTTTGTTCTCCTTTCGCCGCGTTGCGCTTTTTTCAACGCGCCGCGCTCAGCAAAGTTGGGAATTTCGACCTCCGAGAACATGACATTCGAGAAGGGTGCGAAAGCTCCCTACGTGCACAGACCGACAATTTCAGGGGTCATGGGCAATATGGACTCGTGCATGTGTGTGATAAGTTTCTTATCTTTTGTGATTGAGTCTTTGACTTTTGTTCGTTGTAATTAACTTTTTTTCTCGCACATGTCACCGTTACAAAGACTACACTGGTCATTGGCAATATATCAGTAGAATCTCTTGTTTGTGGCTCTTCTTTCTCTGGTTTAGGGTTGACAGTTTTCGCACATTTTGTTTGGACGATCCTGCTTTATAAATTACTTCATTCTGGTTCCGGCAGTAGTTAACCAGAAATGTGTTTGCTGACACCTTAAATGTGCGCCATCCTCAGCTTGGTATTGTGGCCGTTGTCACCGATACATAGTCGTATTTGGTCAACATCCTTTCTTCGACGGGCATAAGGACTTCTGGTTACGAACTTTCAATAACTGAATCACGTGTTTTTTTTCTGTTAATTTTTCCAGCATTTGCTGCGTGTACAGCACAGCTGTCACAGCTAGGGCTTGGGGGAACTTCAGTCCTCCCCGGAAGATTCCCTTGATAAAACTAGTATACCCCAGTGCAATGTTTCTGTCTTCCAAAAATAAGGTTGTTTTCGCAAGCTTCGCAGGTAAGCTTTTTCAGCACCACGTGAGCGCAACAGCCTGCAGTTGGTTATTGAAGGCATCTGGTAGTGTTTAGCCGTGATGTCGCTTGCAGTGATTGTAATGTTGAACTGACTGTTTTCTTCCTTTGCAACTTCTTTATATGTACTGAAAAATACCTCGCAGGCAGGCCCTAATGATAGCATTTTCTGAAGTCGTAGCTTTGCTTCCAATTCATAGATTTGTTGGATGGAAATATAGTACTGGGTACCAACGAGCCTCCTATACTTCCCCAATCTCTCTTCCAGTTAGTCTGTGTGGAACTTGAGAAGGAGAACGTAACTAAATCAAAATTCATCGAGGCAGTAGCAGGATACCTTATGGGAGCATAGCGAGTCAGCCTTTGTGCAGAATGTGTTTCGTTGCTCAGTTGCCCAATGACTGTGCTGAGTGCTTTCCATGCATCAAGCCAGTCAGCCATGTTGTCATTGAACTTCAGTTTAGGGTCTGCTGTGGGTGTGACAGGCTCTTGCATCTCGCAGTATATTTCCTTTCATCAGAGTATGGACATTGACTACAGCCCACTATTTTGCAATCAGCTCAACAAACTCTGCAGTCCCTGGGCTGTGCTTAGTGCCCAGATGCTCACCGAGTTTTCTTGGGGCTTGAGCAACGTAGTGATCGAAGACTTTCAGGACCAATTTAACGTTTTGGCGTTCAAGATTTGGCGGATGTAAGGCCTTGGAACTTGTATATCCAATTCACACGGCAGCGTAAAGGTACCTTTCGCTAAGGGAGGTCCTGTGTTGAACGGAGGTCGCCAAGCTCCCTTTACCGCTACAGGGAGTAACTAGCCTCGGACCCACGAACTCAAAATAAAAATCACAGCTATATAAATATATCTTGTTTAATGCAATATAACAAATTGAAAATATATAAGTAGCAAATTATGAAATAAATGTGGACACTAATGTGATGGAATAATACATTAACGATGAACACATACTCCAGCTAGCAGGTAGCAGCGGCGGCACGTGGAAAACAACGCCCGCTACGAACCCGAACGCGATGTACCACTGCAAGCTCTTTTTCGAGGTTGTAGACGAGTCGTCCGACTCTCCCGCTGAGGACCTTTTATCCACTATGGTTCCGGGGTCCTTCGGTCCGGTGAACTTGGGCGCAAGCACTCGTGGCGCCAGCACTGGGGGCACCAGGAAGAAAGGAGCTCGAGTTCACTGGTCAGAATCCGAAACCTGGACCCTTATCCGCCTGTGGGAAGATAATATCGGCGAGCTTCGGAGGCTCGTCGTCGTCCATTCCTTTCGATAGCGCGACTGGCGTACCCGTGAGACTCCGACGTCGTTCGTTTCTGCCGGGCACTATTTAGCTATTCAGTGAGAATTTTGCGCAAAAATGGAGCTGTTATACCGGAAAAGGTCGCCGACCTCGCAATGGAAACTCGTAAACGCAGATGATTTAGGGCCAGTGTGACCAGACGGGTAGGACGTTTTAATGCAAGACTTATTTTACGCCCTTAGACTTGGAGAGGAAAAAAATAAAGTGCCGCAAAAGCAAACACAAATAATATTTAGGTTTTAAATGTGATATATCACACACAATAACCAAAATCTGCGCGTCAATCCGATTTCGAGGAATAATTGTTTATCTCGTTCTCCTCTCGCGGTTTAGCAGGAATGCAATCGACATCAACTCAGAGTGCTCCGTTGACTTATCATGTGATTCAAAACTAGGGGTGTCGCGAACTTTTGTCGAACCTCAATTTTGACGTCGAACCTTAAGGCTCGACTGGTTCTCAGAACCTACGACTTTTCACTAATGTTCGAAGAAGTTCGACTTATGTACAGTGTTGCCCTGCTTCTACACGAACATTTCGAATTTCGGGAAACAAATAATTTAGAAAGTAGTTTATATTGTATAAAATGGTTACCAGTGTATACACCATATAAAAGCGAAAATGTGCGCTTTTAATGCATTCGTTTGTTAGTAATGTGAACCAGTGATGGGGGGCCATACACCCAGCGAATATTGCACTTTTCCACCGCCAGATGGAATGAACTGTATTTTTTAGGTTTCGCGCATGCGCACGAAATTCGACCTTCAGTCGAACCTTTGTCGAACATCACGTTGAAGGCTCGAAAAAGTCGAACTTGGTCGAACATGAACCTGGGCAGGTTCGCAACATCCCTATTCACAACGCCGCTTACTGCAGGTACCTTCAGCTAAGGGACCCAAGCTAAAGGTACCTTTACGCTGCCGTGTGAATTGGGTATTAGTCCGTAGCCAAACTTCGCCAGCTGGACACTCTCGTGAAGCTGTAATTTTCGCAAGGCGTCAAATGAAGCAAGGCATCAAACGTCAAACGAAGTGGCCTGGTGCAATGCTTTTGAAGATTGGAAATGCAAAACGATTTCCAAAATTATTTTGTTTCAGCCAGTTGTTTCGGATGCATTTTAGCAGGTGCACAGAATCCACAATTAAAAAAAACGGACGGGCTTTGTCTCCTGAGTGACCATAAACGATCCGGAGCTCAGCGGTGTCAGCAAACAGCAACATCATCTTTCGGTTGACGGCATTGTTGTCTGTTACAACAACGATTATTTTAAACCCTAAGCTTTTTAGTCTAAGTTTCTTCACGAAACAGTGCAGCTGCTTTGTGTCTATCTTGAAAACAGGAAGGATATGAAAAACATCTTTGTTCGATGAAAGCAAGTTCTCAATAATATAAAAACATGAGCTGTTCGTGCCGCTTTGCAGGCGCTGGCAGAGCTTCCTTGGATGTTTCCTCCGTTGCAGTCAATGTACATTTTCAAGTGTACCTCATCCAACATCAGAATGGAAATTTTTTCATGATCTTAAAAATTCTAGTTTTTTCTTCTTTTTATGTATTCAAACAGTTGTTCATCGTCTTGCTCTGTGGAAGGATCCAGCTGCTGGTTGGAACACAGCCTTCTGATTGTAGAAGGATGTAGAAGCATGATGCGTGAGGTACTTATAAACTTGTATGAATGTGGTAAAATTGTATAGACATTGTAAAAATTAAATAATATGTTGTGTACCTTGGCTTCTGTTTTAGCACAACATCCACTTGTTACCATAAAAATGCCAGCGCCTCCGCTAGAGTGAGCTATAAACGACTGAGTGGGAAGAGCTACAGGCTCCGCTCATGCTTTCAGTTGCACCTTGAAATGTGGAAAGCGATCTGGTGGAACCAAGCCACTTCGATCGCAGTGCCACCTTCGCTACGATCGAAGCGAGCGACGACACAGGTCAAGGTCATATGGGTATCATAGCCCCTAAAAGGCTATATTCTATTTTTTAATGATTTTGACGTCAGAGGTAACGCCAACAAACCACGTCACAACGACGCCACGATGTAATCGTCGACTACGACGTTACGCGACGCCAAGATACTATCGTAAGGCCGTCGTGACATCGCTTCGCGTCGAGGACGACGCCCTTTCGCAACATCAAGTCGCTGTTGTAACGCGGTCGTGACGTCGCGTTGATGACGACGCCGTTACGCGACATCAAGTCGCCGTTATAACGCGGTCACGATGTCGCGCCGCGTCGAGGAGGACGTAGACGCGGTCGTCGACGCCGACGTTGACATCGACGCCTCATGAAACGTCAAACATCGCTATGATGCCACGTTAACGTCGTCCTGGCGTCGTCGTCAACGTCAACGTCACAACGACGTCACGACGAAGCCTTGAAGGCGTGTAACCTCGTCGCCTTCGCAAACATCAACGTCAGCGTGCCGTCACGACGAAGTCTTGACGTCGTGTAACGTCGTTATCGCCGACGATGACGTCGACGTCGACAGGTTGTCGGGACGTCGAGTTGCGCTATGTCGACAACAACGTCGACGACCTGACACCAAGCGTCTTAATGACGTCGCATTGACAAGGACGCCATCATCTTGACGTCGTTGACGTCGTCGTCAACGTCAACGTTGACATCGACGTTGCTGTCAACGAAATATGACATCAGAACGCAGTCTTAATGCCGTGTAATGCGCCTTGTCAACGTCGATTACGACGTTGACTTCAAGGCGTCGTCGGGATATCGTATTGCATTGTGACAAGTCAGGATACGGTGACATTATGTATTGACGTGACGCATGACGTCAAGGTTGTATAAAAAGTATAGCCCGGCGTTCTATTGTTTCTATGACTTTGACCAGTGTGCCGGTCGAGCTTGGCGTTGGAACGCAACGCGTTTCTCATAAAAAACGGCTATTTCGAACCACTTCACTCTTAGCGTCCCATGGGGCGCTCCGAGCGAAGAGGCTTGGATTAGCCATGATGAGTGCTAAGCTGCATCCTTAGTGGTGCTGCCTGAGGGTGTGTGATGAGTCAAACTTTCTGATGTTTTCAAAGCAGGTCAACCAGCATCTTCACGTTCTCCACAGTGTGTCGGTTTAAAAACGTCATCTGAAAGTTTTGTTATCTTTATTCTGCAGCAATACACTGACATAGTCAGGTCGGGCGTCACACTAATGGAGTACTTCAGCTGCGGTGCAGTCTCAGGGCTTGATCGATGTTCACGAATGTCACACATTTGTTGTTCTGAATACGGTTCCAGAACTTAAATATGTTGGTGTCTCACGTTTGGTTTACGAGTTTTTGGTATGACAGCTTCTCTTTCTCGGTGGCTTTTCTTAACATCTTTTTCGGTGGTTCTGCCAGTGGTGGTTCCCAGCGGAAGAGGTGTGCCGCGAGAATGCTGATTTATTTGATAATGCATTGTGCCCCCAGCAAAAATGCCCAAGAGGCGCTACAGGTTTTTTCTTGAATAAATAATAAAAACCGGTGGTGCTTACAGCAAAACTGTTGGAACAGCATGCTTCAAAAGTATTGATCTGTCAAGAGGTGCCTGGAGGACTGTTCCCGTTCTGGTGTCAGTGTACTCTGTTGATGTGACGAGGAATATCTTTTCAAACTGTGCGGTACACACACTAATAAAGAAAGCGGATTTGACTGTTTCACGTGATTGATAGTTTGGTTACCTGGGAAACGTTTTGAATAAATATTTGATTTAATCAAAGGACAAAGCCGAATGAGCCGTTACTAGTCAGACGTTACACTGCTAGTTCTCTTCAGGAGAGCTAGATTTAAGAATATCTGCAAAACAAAGATCGAATGACTATAAGTGCTACTCACATATCCTGAACACTAGCGTTGCAAAGCTTTTCACGTTTCTGCACGTCTTGATTGCATTGCTTATGAATGCAATGTGGAGAAAAATCGTGTGACTCAAGCGGCGGTCAAAGCTAAGATTTCGTACGAATGACCTTTTTCAAAACTGAGAGTTAAAAAAAAATAATGCCGATCTAGACGACACACAGGCGACTACACTTTTGATTTTTTCAAAACAAAAATGGAATCCTCAATCTCGTTGCGCGTTTAGTTGCAGGGTGTTCTGCCAGCTGTGCTGAATAAAAGAAAACAAATGAGAGTTCGGTTAACTGTGTCTATTCACTGGCGGGTGCTTTTATTTATTCGCTTTGAAGTTGAAATGTAAAATCTTCAACCAGGCTTTAGGCAAAAAGCCTTGCATATGCTCCAGAGTGAATAGTGGGGATGACTATTTTCTCAGTCGCGTTTGAATATGTTCCGTAAAAATACGCCGGCGAGTCACTAAGCCCCTTCACACATCACTGTCCTTTTACGCTTGTGACGGCACATCTGTGCTTCGTATTGCGCGTGCCAAGCTACTTCTCTAACTGGTTGTAACGCTTTGTACGAAACGCGGGTGTCATTATAGTTTGCGGTTGTATCTCGAGTCCCTTATATAGTCCCTACACAGCACATGAAGCACGATTGTCCCGGTAACTCGTCACTATAGGAAGTATTCACTGGCGGCCATAGCTGTGCGCACGACTGCTGAGCGCGTGCTGATGGCGAGCTTCCACAGTTCTTTTGTAACGTGCATTCCTGAGCCAATAAAGATTATTATTATTATTATTATTATTATTATTCCGCACCCTCAAGATTGACGGTCTTAGCAGCCTATTAATGTGGGCTCGTTCAGAGCATGCGCTCTAGACATCACCCACAAATATGGCGTCCAGTGAATACTCCTTATTGCACTTCGACGAAAGCGGTCGTAAAGTAGGGCGCTGCAGTTATAGAAACAACGGCGGAATATGCGTATAATCATCATGACGTTCGTGCGCACCCTTGAGTCTTGGGACACAACACTGTCCTTCAGAAGGGCTGTTCCTAATGGGCATGGTGTTCCTAATGGGAATGGTGGAAGCTTTAAATCACTGCGCTTTGAAAGCAACACCGCCAACACCGTCAAAATTGAAGATCTTACATTCCTCTTATTTCCGTCGATGAGACATCCTTTGCTGACGTCATAGTCAGCATTCGGCCAATTGTGGTGGGCCGACTACAGCGACGCTTTCGATCGTTCACGTAGCCAAAAAGACCTGTTATCATTTGCTTTGAAGCCCTTCGCACAGCAGGTCAGGCATTTTCACTAATGCATTCGACGCTCACGTGAACGTCTAACTTCATCGTCTGCTACTGCATAGACACTCGGCGCGAGCGTCTGCTTCATTGTCTGCTACAACAACCACTGTAGCAGACGATGCAGCAGACGATGGCGCTCATCCAGGCTACCTACGGGGCTCTGGGTGGATCCATTAGTGATGACGTTTAAAGAGGAAACGCGCAGGCATTGTCTTCTAGGTGATATTGCCAGAAACCTCCTAGAAATTCAAAAACAAAAACATAACTAGAAAGGTTGCAGCATTGCGATTTATTACCCATGTTGATGTTACTTTATATCCAAGATTAGGTTAACTAATTATTCACTTTGTACCTAAGAAAGGCTCTTTGGTATTTTCTTCTTCTTGATATGGTCAAGACAGTAAACGCACGCAACAAGCAGACGCTGTAATAAAAATGATACAAAAATAAAATAAAAAGTGTGTAGTAATACCTGAGCATAAAAATTGGTCCCGTAAATATCAACGTTCGATGTCCGGCAGGCTTCCTTGCAATGTACCCTGCAAAAAAAAAAGGAGTGCATTTGTGCGTTTGACTGTGACCTAGTGCGTTGTGATCTCATGCAACCGCCTAACACACTGGCACCATCTATAGGGTATACCAGGAACACTACCAACATGTGTATAACTAGACAGAATGGATCTGCCATTTTTGCAAAATCAAATCTACGCACTGTCTACGAGAAATGGTAGCTGTAATATTGTCAGATTTAGTTCAAGATGAAAGAATTATGCGTACAAAATTATACGAATATATGCTAAGGTGAGAGGTTTTTAGGTCTACCCGTCAGACGGCACCAATGCGCTAAGCGGTTACAAGAGATCAGAACGCACTCGGTCACAGTGAAACGCAAATGTGGAAAGTAAACTTTAATGTGATGAAGATGAGAGTCACAGAATCTGCACCATGCTCTGAGCTGCGCTAGGTTGGCGTGACATCTGGCAGGTAACATAATCTCAACCTTGAAGCACGGAAGCATAAAATAACGGACAGTACGACGCATATTATTTATGGTTGATGTTGCCAAAGTGCGTGACTTTACATAAATTGCGGCTGTCTGCTAAAGTGGTGAACTGTTTAATTTTCCTTCATTCATTCCTGGCCTAAATTCGTTTACACACTTCAGGGTGTAAAAGGCTTACATTGGTGGCTACACCCTTTCAGCGCTCTTATTCCATACTCTACACTCTAAGAAAAGCCCGTGCGTCTACTTTCCCGCACAACACTCGGAAAGCCAATCACTTCAACTCACGGAGGCAGCTCCGCGAATGACGATGCCGAAACACCGGAACATATGCTTAGACCAAAAAACGCAGTCTGAGTTGTGACATTAAGCAATGCAAGCGTGACATTTTGCATTGCTTAATGTTACAACTCAGACTGCGTTTTTTGGTCTAAACATATGTTTCGGCATCGTCATTCGCTGAGCTGCCTCCGTAAGTTGCGGTGATTGGCTCTCCAAGTATTGTGCGGGAAAGTAGACGCACGGGCTTTTTTTATAGTGTACTCACATCAAAAAAGCGTAGTAAAAAAAGTGCTGCTCCTCGCAAAATGTTACTAATTTCCCTTCCTAAGTAGAATTAAGTATCTTTGACTGGTTTTACATTATTTTATCAAGACGTGCGCCTTTCAAAAGCCTAAATTATCCCTTCTTCTTTCGACAATCAAGTATTATAAGAACTACTTCGCGCAGCGCATAAAAAATGCGCAAATCGTCCTTCTTTTTATCGCACAATAAGTATTGCAACATCGCTATAACCTTTCTTATAATTTTGAAGTAGGGTGTTGTTGTTTGGAACCCCATTCATTTGTTGAAGTGTATACAAATGAGATAGAACATTCTGCGGCGCCGAGTCCAGCAAAGCGGCAAAATGTCCGCGTCGAACCGATTTCGCGGTAATTGGTGTGACGATGTCGAATTCTCATCGCCATTACAGCGAACTTAGCTTGAAGATTAGACAAATACAAAGAGAGGTAATGAACATTCCTTTTTCTAGAAAATAAACTTATTGAATCTCGAAAAGATGTGTTTTTCCTATAAATATGAATGAGAAAAAAGCAATATATATTGTAACCTTATTAATGAGTGAAGCGGTCATGGGTTGATGAGTACCTTTCATTTGTTAAGCATACAAAGCGGTGAAGTAGTCAAAAAGGTCGTATTAAAAAAAATTGGGTTGTGGGGATATTTATACAGCGTGTAGTTGGTCAGCCATTTAAAGTCGCGACGAGTCACTCGCTGTAGATGAGCAATTTAGCCAGTGCGGTACAACCACTAGCCTGGGGTCTTTGACGTGCACCACGCAGCAGTGATACACGACCGCACGCCGATACGATGCTCATCCAGATCGAAACGGGCAGGGGTGGGGCTCGAACCCAGGATCCCTGAGTTCTGCAGCGCGAGCTTTCGCTCCACGCGCGTCGAGCTGGGTGTGCGCTTTAGCCCACTCGGCCACCGATTCTGGAGTGGTCGCCTGCAGAATCGGTGGCCGAGTGGAGTGGTTGGCTGCAATCAATGGCCAACTGGAGTGGTTGCCTGTAAAAAGGCAGGCAACCACTCCAGTTCCAGACATGCTTTCTCGTACACAGCTGCTATCAAGTTTACATTTTCAATGAAATAATACCGTACGGGACGGGCATCCAGATCCGCATGACGAACTGCCATCCTACATCTCCAAATAGCATGCAGGCCCAGTAAAAATACGAGGTCATATGGGAAGGGCGTCCCTTCCACAGACAAGAAACGTATTCCACGAGCCGTGAGCGGTAGGTCTTTTCTGAGAGTGCGTTGGAGCACGTCCCAGAACAGGATAGCGTCCCAGCAGTCCAGGAACACGTGCTCCACGGTTTCCGGTTTCTTGCACAAAAAACAGTCCTCGCCCCATGGTACAAACATGCCCTTTTTTGCTAACCATGTCTTTACTGGCAGCGTGTTGGTATGTAGTTTAAAATAAAAGGTTTTCACAGATCCGGGAACTAGCATTCTTTTCACGCGGGAAAGCACATCACGGTCAGTACTGTCGGAGAACAAAGAGTTCCCCTTCGTATTACCGGTGGCGTGCAGGCTATGTATTTGTTGTTTATGTGTACGTTTGGCGCTTATCTGTAAAGTGCGTGTGACTCTGTGGAGTGCGGCCCCAGTGAGATGTCGACAGCAGACTGGTTTAGTCTCTTCACCCCAACAAAGGAGCCCTATGACTAAGAACATTATGTTCAATCATTCAAAAAATCTAAAGTTTTCTAAATCACTCTGATAACCCGGGTAGCACTGAATCTGTCATGCGTGCATTATGCGTGCGCAATTATTTGTTATGTGTCGTTAAGGAGAGCTTTGAACGGTTTAGTATGGGTTGTACGATCGCGCCACGAATGCGGGAGATGTCTCAAGCTGCAGACGGTGACGTCAGCTGTGCCACGTGATGCTTTACGGCAATCGGAGGAGGTTTATCGCTCCCGCTACGCTATTCATTGGCTGTCATGTGAAATCATGACGTCACAAACCGGCTACGCTCTCCGTTGGTGCATTATGGTCCGCCAGGTGACGCCGTCGGATTATGTGGGGAGGTATGTTTCAACGTTCGGGAGCCTGTTGTGGGCGCCGACGGCCGCCTGCTACTTACATCCCCTATATGGTGCCTGGAACGCGTCTCCGACTGGTGTGTTTAGCGTCCTTTCCTGCCCATGCATCATAAGTGGTCCTGGAGTGGCAATACATGACGCCAGAAATGTCGGATATCGCGATCCTGGCAGTTGGAGCTAGAAGTACCGGCAAACAGCACGAGTGAACACGAGTGTCGCTGTCGTCGCGGCGTCCCACCTTCTGGCTGCCGAAGCTTGCGTGGACTGTCAGACTGGAGAGCAACCCGCCACAGAACAGGCGTCTGCCAGGTACACCGCCGCTGTTGTGACACCGCCAGGATCGCGGCCGGCGGCAGCATGACACTGCTATGACGGACTCACTGGGCGGAAATCGAGGGACCACTTTTTGGGACGAGGTAGATAAACACACCAGTCGGAGACGCGCTGCACCGCTTGGTAAATCGTGCTAATTATGATTCATTGCATTAAATACGATTAAGTATGATTTGTGTATGCTTTCTGGAATTAGAGCTATAGGTTACGCATGATTTCTGTTGGCTTGACCTGTGAGTAACAGTTTTTCGTTATGCTTGATCGTAACGCATATCGCATTAAACCCTGCCCGTAATTCTCTTATGTATACGTAAGGGTGTAAACATTTGTAGCGTGCAGCTTTCTCTTTTCATGAAAATATAAGAACTGACAAGTTCCGATCATATTATTAGCGTGGATCCCTTTTGTGATATTGGGCTGTGGATGTGTTGTACCGCGCTATTTCTTGCGTTTTATTGTACTACGTTGCCCAGCGAGAATTGTGAATTTATTCGTATTACCACATTTGTTTACCTCTTCCGGGCTCGCCCTTCACTGAAACTAATGGACCTTTTAACGAATGGAGTGTGTCTGACAAAACAACGTGCACGTTAGGCTTCGTGTGCTACCGGTTCGTTTTCTTTTTGAATCTTCGAGGGCGTGACTTGTCGACTTTCCTGACTGCACGAATCCAGGCTGCCCGCTTAACGGGATGAAACTTACCACACAATAAGCGAAAAAGTTAGTTCCACAACCTGGACGATAATAGTTCCGACAGCCGAAGGCTACACAGTTCACCGGCATGATTGCGGTGCACGTCGTAATCTAGAACGGGCGTCGTCAGTACGATGACTCGTGTTCACCTTGTTCGCAACTTCAAAACATGAGTCTCGACTGTCGATGGTCTTATTTTCTTCTTCTTCTTCCAAGGCGCCCAAAGGCGAGAAATGCAAGATGGCGGATTGTTTGGAACTAGATACTCTCGAACCCAGGCGCATCGTATACTCCGCGCATGCGCACCGCGTATTTCTACAAAAGGTCCATTCTATTGGAATTTTGTTCTCGTCCCTGCTAAGTGCAAGGTTTCTTCATTTTTGAAAGCACCACACAGCAAGCTCAGCCAGTACCTCCTAGACAGCTTTGAAGCCTGCGCGTTACGTCATATGACGTCACGTCCGGGGTCCCCGCACTGGCGCTGATTGGATGCGAGTGCAGCATCAGCGTTCGCGTGGAACTATGATAGGAAATGAGCCCCACGCGAACGCTGACGCGGCACTCGCATCCAATTAGCGCCCGTGTTGGACCCCGCACGTGACGTCATGTGACGTAACGCACGGTTTTGCTGTCTAGAAGGTGTTGGCTGAGCCGCATTTGTAAAAAAAGAGAGGTAGGCTAGAAATGGAAAGACATACTAAAGACTTTCTAAAAGAATACATCTCACTCCGCGAAAGGCGCATGACATGGCCTTGGCGTGGAAGAGCCTCGCGGAGTTGAAACGGCAGGATGCCCGGCAGCATCGGGGTTTTCCCCTTTGAATTGGGCGGGGCGGCTGCTGCCATCTATCGTCGTGGGCATCTCGAGCACCAGCCGACACAGCCGTCACTGCTGTCTTGGCGAGCCCGGTATGTCGGCAGCACTCTCACTCGGCTCCGCGCAACTGCGTGGGCAGCGCGATGCGCATGCGTTTTCTTGGACGCGACCTGCCCACACCACTAGGGGAAGACTTTGGCGCTCTAGGCACACTGCTGTCGAATGCCAATGAGCGGTAGGGAATGTATTCTGCTTAGTAAAGTATTTGGATGTACTCACGCAGTATTTATAATCTGTCAAATATCGATTCATAACACTTACCTGCATCGTTGCTTAACATAACAGGCATCGCGACGACGAAGAGCATACCCGGTCTCCGAGCAGTCGATGCTGGTCCTCTTGTCGGCTGTAAGAAGATACCATAGCTAGCAGGAAACCATTTCTCTCCGCCTTCCGCTCTATATTTTGCTAGGGAAAAATTCGAAAGCAATATTTTTGGGTACCTTCTGACTTGCGCTCGCTTTTAATCACTCTGATGAGACACCCAGACGAAGTTTGGTGCCTTATTACTCGGCGCACCACTTTTCTTGGCAATGCAGTCAAAGGTACGGGCACCCGTGCCCTCTCCTCTTTTGAGTGCTGATTAAAGCTGTGCGCTCGCTCTCCTCCTCTCCTCTATAATGCCAAGAAAGCTTGTCCCGTGCTACGTACCACGATACGCTACGTCGAAATGCAGTAGCGTTTCGGTGTTTCAGTACAGCAGCGAAGCAACGCAGAAACAAAGCCCTGTTTTGTAGCGTGAGCTACAGTGGCCGAGGTTGAGCAGTTTCGCGTGGCTCGCATAATGAGCCGTGCTCCGTGCTGCGCAAGCGCGAGGAGCAGTGACGTCACACGGCACACAGCTGGCGCTCCGCCGCCGCCGCCGCGCGCCGCCTCACCGGTCTGCGCATGCGCGAGGAGCAGTGACATCACACGGCGCATAGCTGGCGCGCCGGAGCTTCCGCCACCGCGCGCTCCGCCGCCACCGCGCGCGCCTCGCCGGTCTGGGCATTCCAGAGGAGTGACGTCATAGCCGCGGCAGACGCACTGGCGCCGCCGCGTGCCCAGCTGTGCGCCTCCGTTGCGCAGTAGCCAAGTCTGACGCTGCACCGGAGCCGCTTGATAGCGCCTCTCATTTTGTGCGCATAAGCTCACGCTACGTATATCCTGGCATAGCCAAGCTAAGCCACCCCAATTTTTTTTTGTGTGGCAACCTTTTTTCTATGGGTACATGTACGGAAACGAAATAGGCCTTACCATAGGGCGGTTCAACGAGGTAGAGGGGCTTAGAGTGATAAACCGGAAGTTCGAAAGTAGAACACCCCCGGTTGCCGCCATGTTGTACGCAAAAGTGACTGCTCGTCACTTGACCTCACAAGAACCGTGACGTTACGGGTAAGATGTCAGCGCCCTGAGCTGGAGGATGCGAGTTTGCTCGGTGCGCGGTAGCTGTGATGTGCCACTGCTTGCCGACGATTTCGGGCTTCTTCGTGCTTTCTGACGCAGGTATAACGGGAAGATCTGAAGGAATGAGACCTTCTACACTTTTTGCGCAAGACTGCTCTGGATAATAGCACCTGTGAGACAGCCTCAATCGTATACAGGCGTAGCGGTTCTTGGATTCCCGGATTTGTCCGAGGATCGATAGAACTTTTAGTGCTTTTACCATGCCATTTTCGCATTCTCTAACTTTGTTTGAACTTTCAATTGTCTGAGTATTGATGCGAAATGTATGGGTCGCACGTAGGGCCTTGGGAAAGTTGTTTTAAAGCCCTGTGTATTTTCATAATCACAGCAAATTTTAACGAGGAAGCTCCTTCGATCTTTGCGTATTGTACTAAGCAACGATTTTGCGATACAACTTTTAGCATATGATTTTCGCATTTTTCTAGCTTCGTTTGAACGTTAGAATGTTTGAGAATCGAAACGAAAGTACGTCGCGTGTGGGGCCTAGGCGAAGTTGTTTCAGCACTTGGTCACCGCATAACCGCTGAAACTTTAAGCGAGGAAGCTTTTGTGCTAATCGACGATTGTACGAATTGGCAGTTTTCGGGATTTTGATATAACATGCTTTCATTGCAGTAGCTTGCATTCGATCTCAGTCCTTTTTTTAAGTGAAAAGTTGGCGTTTGTTTAAGTCACGTGCACGCGAACTCCTACAAAACATTCGAACCAATCATTCGGAAAAACGTTCATTACTAACGTTCATCAAACAGTTCACTTATCACCTTTGAACTCAGAACACTGTTTATAAGTCTTCACATTTTCGATTGACCAGTGCACAAAATACTGCATCCTACGTCCTTTAGAAACCAGTAGGCTCTTGACCTTGCCGATGGGTATCGAAACTCCGCAGTAACCTCCATGTGTATTATCAGACTCCTCTTACATGGTTCTCTAATCCATCATTCTGACATCTAGAATCTTTAAAAAAATGCAGCCCCACTCTTTAGAGGTCTGGAGAGGTGCCTTTCTCCAACGTACACATTGGCTCACTGGGACTGTAGCCTTCGCTGTTTGCCAAACTGTCGTGAAACGGAGTATAGTGGCTACGGTGCTACTTACCGGAGGCCTTCATACTTTGGGCATTTGTTCGACAAGAATGTTCTGTTAGCAATCACTGTGAACTCGGCTCAGCGCCTATTAGACTCGAATGCTGCACTAGCGTTCGACGTGAACTAAGGCCCCTTCGCCTTACGCCGAAGAAACAAATTGTGACTCTCAATGTTGATTGATGGGGTCTGCAAAGGGTCAAGTGTGTCATATGTATATGAAATGTCCTGCTATATAACAATACATTAGCACATACTGTGAAACTGGATGCTCAGAGTTGTCTTCGTTTTTGTAATGAACAAGTTGCAGCAATAATTATTTCTTCCAAGTGTAATATTTATCTCCGATAGCTGTGCCCATTTTGTGCTTCATTAAGGGATACTGAACCAAGGAATTTAGTGTCCATAATAAGTGGCGCACGTTCTTTCCACGAGCCAGCAGCCGCCGGTGTGCGCGAGCACACGCAACAGAAATGACGTCAAAGACCTCCATTCGCGGTTAAGATGACAGTGAAATGTATGGGCTTCGGGCCAAAGGAGAATAAAGACAAGTTTTTCATCTACACAGTGGTGTCTGGTGTAAAAGGTAAGCGATTAATTGGTCTAACAAGCACGTAGCTTTCACTTGTAGAGATGAAAAGCCTGTATTTATTCTCCTTTGGCCCGAAGCCCATGAATTCCACTGTACTCTTAAGCGCGAATGGAGGTCTTTGACGTCATTTTCGTTGCGTGTGCTCGCGCACACCGGCGGCTGCTGGCTCGTGGAAAGAACGTCCGCCGCTTATTATGGACACTAAATTCCTTGGTTCAGTATCCCTTTAATGTCGGTGTGCTATGATGTTATTATCATGTGTGTAGTTTTAAGTATTCTCTCTGCAATGAAATGGAAGGGGATGAAGCCAGTAGCAGCGGCGCCCTGCTTCTTCGACCAACCTAGAACTCTTTTCAGCCGGACATTCTGATCTATTCTTTGTGATTTTTGTCTCCTTCGACGTCTAAAGTCGTCCAGACCACGCCGATACCAAATTTTCTACGGTGGGTGGATTTTTTGCCAGTTTTTCAATAGACGTTTTGCTCGAACACACCGCGGACGCATTAAGCCTCACACCATAGGCCTTCCTCCCCGGTGGAGGCTCGGCGGGCTCGCTCCCGTGCGACCTCGTTTGCTTTGATTAAGATGGCCGTGCAAGTTACAGTGGAGGGGGAAGACATTTCCCCAGAAGAATTTCAGTGCGCCGGTTGGCAGTCGGCGTTTACCAAGCGTAAATCTTCCCAGAAGTGCCTGCCCGCCGAGAGCGAGCAGCCCGCCAACACGCCAAGTATATGGCAGTAGCAATGGCGGCTCCCGCACTCCCGCCAGCGTGAAGAAACGCCTTGTAGCTGCCTCGAGAATGCCTCGTCTGCCGAAGGAGCACTTTAGAGTCATCGTCCGACCTCGGGGAGGCCTAAACGTTAAAAATGTTAGTCAATTCAAGATCGCACAAGCTCTCGTGACTGCGGCGGGTCTCCCTTTCACGAATGCCGCGGAAGACATCACCTGCCCCAACGCCATGCAGAACATTTTGGTGGTCAGCACACCCTCAGAGCACAACGCCAAGACCTATGCGGGGGTTGAAGCCATCTCCATTGGCTCAGCAATCTACGAGGTCAGCTCCTACCTTGCTGCGCCCGACAACACGTACAAGGGGATCATAAGAAACATTGACCTGGATTTAGATCATGAGCAATTTAGAAGTCTCATCGTACAGCCGAGGAACCCCAAGGTTCTCGAAGCTAGAAGAATCAAGAATTCAACCACAGTCGTCATTCTCTTTGACGGTCTCAAAGTGCCAAACTACGTCATGTGCGGCCTCAGTATGCTCAGATGCACGCTCTACCGAAGACAAACGGAGGTCTGCTACGCATGTGGCAGGCTCGGTCACCGAGCCGACGTATGCCCGACTCCCGAAAACGTGGTCTGCAGGAGCTGCGGAGTAAATTCCCAAGCGACCATTATGTTTGTTCACCGAAGTGCGGCCCCTGCGGGGAGCCTCACCCCACGGCCGACAAGTGCTGTAAGCAGAGATATAATAATAATAATAGCTTTATTTACCATGTGTAAGCATGGTGGGGGCTGAGAAAAAAGCTGTCCAAGCAGCTTGACTGGTCCTCAGCCCCCTCAGGTACATACAGTGGCGAGAAAGACATTTAAAAGGAACACAAGAAATTATATAATAATACAAGGTACTTTCATCATAACAATGAACAAAAGACAACTATCAGCAATACATGAAACAAGAGTAACACTTGCCTATAAAAAGGTCGGGAAGTTGTACACAAGAAAGGGAAAACTATTCAAAATATTTTAAGATACTTCATCACAATATATATATATACATATATATATATATATATATATATATATATACATATATATATACATACACATACATATACATACACATACATACAAACATACACATATACATACATACATACATACACATACATACATACACATAGACGGACATATACACACACATATACACACACGTACACATAGACATATATATGTGTGTGTTTTTATGCCTCGTACATTGCGCGAAGTTCACTATATCTGCAAGTGTACAGATCAAAATGAACGCGGTGATAGTTGTTTAAAAGGGATGGTAAAAGATAACTGAGACATTCTTTTCCGGAGTTTAGCCGAGTTGTAGGGACTGCCCAGCTCTCTTTGTGTCTTGTAGAGTAACTAGAGGTTTTTATTTGCAGTTGGGAAAGATTGCGTATATTACTTATATTTCTCTGCGTTTCTAATTTATAGCGAGCACTCAAACGATATCTGTATAGGTTGTGTGCCCTGATAACGCGAGAACGAAGAAAGAAAATTGAACTTGGTGTTCCATAAGGGGCGTTATAGATGTGGCGAACATATTTCTTTTGTAATAAATGAATACGCTGTAGGTTTGAAGATGTAGTTGTCCCCCATACTAGTTGACAATAGTTTAAGTGTGAGTAAAACAGTGAATTATAAAGAAGCAACTTAACTTGTGCAGGAAGGAGGTATCGAATGCGTCCAATTATGCCAGTAATTTGCGCTATTTTTGTTAGCAAGTAGTTTACATGAGCGTCCCAAAGCATGTCGGCGGAAAATATGACACCGAGACACTTGAAATTATCTACCTCTTCTATACGACGTGAATTAAGGAAGATTTCTGGATGTGTAGGAACGGGCTTGTTTTTGGGTCTGAATATAACCGCCTTTGTTTTTCTTTCATTTACTTGCATAGCATTAGCTTCCGACCAGTTCTCGAGTGTTTTCATTGTATTATTACATCGATCAATAAGTTCATGAATGTCATGGCCAGAGAAAAATATGCTAGTGTCATCCGCATATACTATAAATTTGGCTGTGTGGCTAATATTCACAATATCATTAAGATAAATGTTGAAGAGTAGTGGCCCTAATATGCTGCCCTGTGGCACACCACACAGCACTGGTTGCGCCTTTGAGCGCATATTGTTAATCTGGACAACCTGCTTTCGATTAGATAAATAAGATTTCAGAAGCAATAAAACCCGTCCTCGGATACCGTAGTAGTTAAGCTTTTCAAGCAAAATGTCATGATTTACTAAGTCGAAAGCCTTTGAAAAATCCACAAATACACCAAGAACGACGGCTTTGTTTTCAAATTGTGTGAGTATATATTCTTTTTGTTCAAGTAATGCTAGTTCACTTGATTTGTTTTTACAAAAGCCGAATTGGTGTGGCGTCAACAAGTTATACTTATCAATAAATCCCGAAAGTCTCGAGTGCAAAAGTTTTTCAAATACCTTTGAAAAAACTGGCAGGATGGAAATTGGCCTATAATTTCCCAGATCATTTCTATCTCCCTTTTTGTAAAGTACTGTAATCTTTGCTTTTTGCATTTTTGATGGAAAGACAGCTGTCTCTAAACAGGTGTTAAATATATCAGTGAGGATAGGCGCGATTATATCAGCTGCATGCTTTACAGGCCGTATCTGGAGACCATCAATATCACAGCTACTGCTATTATTTAGATTTTTGATTACTGATATCACCTCAGGCGCGGTGACCGGTTCTAGAAACATTGATTTGTCATTTCGAATGCTCACATATTCGAGAGCAGCCGACGAGTTACCACGTGTAGTCAGGTTTGCAAAGAAATCATTAAAAGCGTCAGCTAATTCGGCTCCAGACAATTCCCTTCCATTCACTCGTAGTTTCGAGACAGGAGCATGTGGAGAACCACGATGTAATAGTTCGTTTAGTCTGGACCATAACACGTCATGGCGATTGTTTTTATCGCTTAAAGCAGAAGAGTGGTATTCTGTCCGCGCAGATCGCAGCTTCTTTGTCAATTTATTTCGGTACTGTTTAAACGTCTTCAAATCATCAGGTGCACGAGTATTCAGGAAGCATCTGTATAGCTTGTCTCTAATTTTCATTTCTTTACGCAGTTCCGGCGTAATCCACGGCTTCCTTGTTTTTCGACTGTGTTTACGTTCTTTAATAGGGAAGTGGTCGGTATATAGCTTTTTGAAAATGTCAATAAACTCATCGTAAGCATTATTCGCCTCACTGAATGTGTCTGTTCTGTTCCAATTTTCCCGCAGCAATGCAACGCGGAAAGAATGAAGGGCTTTCTCCGTAATTGATTGGTATAGAATTTTAGGGCCTTTGTTAGCTGCTAGTTGAGTTCTTTCCACACAAAGGAACACAGGGAGATGGTCACTAACGCTGCAGGTTATAACTCCAGCCTTAGCGTATGACTGCAATGAATTTGTAATAAACAGATCAAGGACGGATTGGCATTCGGCTGTAACTCTAGTCGGAACACTAATCATGTTGACAAAACCATTAGATGTTATTGTAGTGCTAAAATTCCTGGCAGATTGGCTATTGTTACTCATGTCGATGTTGAAATCTCCTCCAGCAATTAAGGTCTTTTTGTTTTCACCAACGAAGGCTAGAAATTTATCGTAAAATTTTAAAAATATCGAGATATCTCCATTAGGTGGCCGGTAACAAACAGAGTACACTGTCTTATCTAAACACAAAGAGAGTATTTCATAGTCAGGCGTAATCAGACTGTAACAATCAAGTAACTGACATTCAGCATTGTCGCAAAGCAGTAACGCAATTCCACCGCCTCGTCCATTGGATCGGTTTAAATAGTAAGTCGTATAGTTTGGTAACCTGAGCACATCATGTTCACTCGTGCTCCAAGTCTCAGTTAGCATAATGGCAGAAAGTTTAAATGAAAATTCAGTAAAGAATTCTTCCAAACAAATTACCTTGTTCTTTACAGACCTCGTATTTAAATGAATGCATTTCAGAAAAGCAGGTGGGAGCCCAGACACAAGCTGGTTAACGTCACTCTGCAAATAATAGCACTGATCGTCGTTCATGGCACATTATTTTCTAAAAAGTTAATCTGTAGCGTATTCGCGTTTCCCCCCCCCCCTACCTCCCCCTCCCCACCGAAAAAATGAAAAAAAAAAAGGTACTTGTCAGGGCAGCTTTGAGGGATGTGACGGGCGAGCTTACCAGAATGAGTGAAATACTAATCCCCATTATAAGGGGGTTGTCCGGTTTCTTCGGCTTTTGCCGTTGACTTTGCCTGATAGCCTTGGGCTGCTCCGCTGCACCTGGGCCGCTCGGTTGGAGAGACTTGCACGGAGCGGCTGCCTCCGCTGAAGGGGCGGCCGACTTCGATGCCGGCGTCGAGCCGGTTGCCTCAGCGGATGCCGCCAGCCCGTCTGTCGGCTGAACGACGTCGTCGATCTGTGCCACTTTTTCGTTGTCTTCCTCGACATCGCACTCTCCTTCCGTCACTTCCGGATGCTCGCCCGAATCCCGCGATGTACCATCGGCGTCGGGCGGCGGCAGCGGCTCCGTGAACGCAAGCTGCATTGCCTCGTCACCGTCGTCCAGAAGCACGTCTTCGGGGGCCGCGTTAACTTGGACCCTGGCTTTGGCCGCGTATGTCGGCACGCACTCAATCTCGACGTGGCCGAATCCACGACACCTGCGGCACCAAGGAGCCTGGCACTGCCTCCGCATGTGCCCCAGCTGGTTGCAGCGGAGACACAGCGGCGGTCGGCCAGGCATTGAGAGCAACACCGGGTAGCCAGCGATCGAGGCCTGATGAGGAAGGTTCTCCTTGTTGACCCCCTCACAGAGAACGAGGGTGACGCTTCTCGTTGTGCTGTGCACCTCGTATGCGCCGTTTGGTGCACGCCATTTCTCCCGCGTAGAACGCTTCAACTTGCCAAGAGAGGCAAGAGCGCCTTCGACCTCGCTGTCCGTCACGAAGGTAGGCAGCCAATGGACCCGCAGCGTCACCTCCGTTTGGTTGGGGTCGATTATGATGCACCTTCTTCCCTTCACGGTGAGCTCCTTGAATGCAGCGAGGCGCTCCTTCGCCTCGGCTGTGTCGAGTGTGCAAATCAGCACGTGGTTGTACTGGAAGGTTCCCAGCCCCACCACGTGCTTCATACCCACGGACTCCTCCAGCGCCTCAGCGAAGTCCTGGGTCCTGTATGGCCTCCCGCGCAGGTCACCGTGTAGAAACACAGTTGTCTCCAGTCGCCTTCCATGCGGGAGTTGGGGCAGCTGCATCCTGTAGCCGTCGTCGGAGGGTTCCGCTGAATCCTGTCCGGTCGGCGCCGCCGACGCCGCCGCTCCGTTTGACATTGCTCCTGGCGCGAGGGATCGGGAGCTCCGGAGAAACACGTCCACTCTCGACAAACGACGGACGTCGTTTGTCGAGAGTGCCTTACATCGTAACACAGAGAAGAAAAGAGCGACGTGACTACAACCAGGATTTTCCGCCGATGGGCGCGCTGTCTAGACAGCCGTTCCACCCCGGGACGGGAGTGGATCCCGGGGGCCGGGCATACCCAGGGTGCCCTCGAGAGGGCGATCCAGGGTCCGACTGCCGCGGACTGCCTCCGGGGGCCGCCTCGCTCCGGGGGCCGCTCACGCTCCGGGGGCCGCTCACGCCCCGGGGGCTCGGCGGTTCGCATCCGGAAGCCTTCTGCCCAGGAGACCGGTTGGGCCGATCGCGTCAAAGGATCCCCGACACAAGTAACGGGGGGTACGCCGCCTGAGCAACACAACACCAAAATCGTACAGTTGGAAAGGGAAAACGCGGCGCTGAAGGGCGCTATTGAACAACTCAGGTCAGAGATGGCAGAATTAAGGTCGGCTCGCATGTGCGAGGCGTCGCAGCCTCCGCAGGCCCCGAAATCCGCCAGGGAGGAAACAGCCATGGAGGTTCCCGTCGAGGCGCCCTCCGAGGCGCTTTCGGCCAAAAAGAGGGCCCTAACGAAGCCCGTTCGCGATGAGGGACTGGAGGAATTTCAGACTGAAATGAGGGTTATGCTCAAATCACTCAGCGAAGCTGTTGCGATGCTTAACGCTCAAGTTGATGTCCTTGACGGCAAGTTCAACGCGCTGGAGGCCAGGGTGGGCACTTTGGAGGCGAGGAGAGGGACGATGGAGTTTTGTGCTCTTGCGAACAACGAGCCTTCTCCAACCGGAAACCCGGCATCTTTGGTGCCTAACACCTCCAAGCGGCTACACCTTGTGACATTGTACAGGATAGGCTAACTGGCATATCCAGTCATGGAGGATCATCTTAAAGCAGTTGGAATCTGGCAATGGAATTGCTGGGGTTTTCAGCGCAAGAGGGCTGTCCTTCAGCAGTTCATTAGATCCCATCCGGAAAAGCCACACGTCATTCTACTTCAGGAAACACTTTCCGACGCGGTCACGTTACCGGGTTACAAGTCGCACGTCGTTTACGGTGAAGGAAAGAGAGGCATCTGTACGCTCGTCTCCAAAAGATGCACTTTCATTACGCATGATCTTTTTTAGACTCCAGCAAGGTTGAGCACTGCTTTGTTGAAATCATTCCGAGTGGTCGGCTTAAATGTAGCATCTTTATACTCCACATCTACAGCTCACCTAAGGATGTAAAACAGAGGTTCGCACCGCTCTTTAGCAGGGCAGCTGGTAAAGCCGGTGGTTCCCCGCTCATCGTTGCCGGCGACTTCAATGCCCCGCACCGAGCGTGGGGTTACTCGCGAGCAACGCGCAAGGGAGACGACCTGTGGCAGGCGGCGGCTAATCACGACCTCACGCTCGTCACGGACCCGGCGTTCCCGACCAGGATCGGCAACTCATGTTCGAGGGACACCACGCCGGATTTGACCTTTGTCAAGAACGTCGGGGCTGTGTCTTGGCACAACCTGAACGAAGATTTAGGCAGTGATCACAACATACTCGCCACTTGCATAAACGTGAAGAGCAAACCGCTTAAGGAATTTACCATCACGGACTGGGATCAGTTTCGCAAGAGCAGAGAGGAGCGGGCACTGATCCAGGACTCGTCTATCGACCTGGAGCGCTGGGCGACGCAGCTCAAAGGAGACGTCAAATCGGCGACAAAGACGGTCCAGACGGACCTAGAGATCGATAGAATGGACAGCCGCCTCGCACACCTTCTGGAGGCAAAAAGGCGCTTCTCGACAGGTGGAAGGGGCAGCGACTCAACCGCAGGCTCCGCAAGAAGATTGCGGAGCTCAACCGAACCATCGAAGACCACTGCCAATCCCTCACCAGACAGCAATGGGACGAGGTGTGCAACTCGGTCGATGGTCAAATGCGAGTCGGCGGTAAGTGGAATCTACTCAAGCACCTGCTGAACGAGTCCAACTCCAACTCCAATCAGAGTCAGGTCATTCAGCAGAGTCCTCCACGAGGCCAGGCAGTCCGAGACGGAAGACGCCATCTTGGACGCGCTGACAAACAAATACCTACCTATCGGTACCTCGAGCCCGGCGGATTACCCGTCCTATAAGGGGCCCCCTGCCTGGAGCTCAACGAGCCTTTCACCGTCAACGAGGTCAGGGAAGTTCTCCAGAACCTCAACGGTAGATCGGCCCCGGGCCCCGATGGCATCTCCAACAGGGCGCTTCGAAACTTGGAAGACGGCTCCATTGAATTTCTCACTGATGAAATCAACCGCATTTGGGAGCAGGGATCCGTCCCAGAGTCCTGGAAGACGGCGACGGTCGTCCTGATCCCCAAGCCGGGTCGGCCTCCGGGGCTGGCTAACCTCAGACCCATTTCCCTTACGTCCTGTGTGGGCAAGGTGGCAGAGCACGTTATACACAACCGCATCTCAAGGCACATCGAGGGGAAGAATCTCTTCCCGTACAACATGATTGGTTTCCGCCCGTCCCTGTCTACGCAGGACGCAATGAAGCTACTCAAACACCAAATTTTTAACAAGAACACGAGGGATGTCAGGGCTATCCTAGGACTCGATTTAGAAAAAGCCTTCGACAACATCACCCACGCGCACATCCTGGACTCCATTTCGGAGCTCGGACTGGGCGACACGTTTCACAAGTTTGTCAGTTCGTTTCTACGATCCAGGAAAGCCACGCTCAAGATTGGCGATCTCAAGTCCGACCCCGTGGAGCTGGGCCCGAAAGGTACGCCGCAGGGTGCGGTAATCTCCCCGCTCTTATTCAACATTGCCATGTGCAAGCTATCTAAACAACTCTCCACAGTTGAAGGCATCAACCACACTCTCTACGCCGACGACATCACCATCTGGTGTGTCGGCGGTAGCGAGGGCGAGGTCGAAACTGCCCTTCAGGAAGCCCTTGACCAAACAGAACACTTTCTCACCAACACGGGCCTTAAGTGCTCCTCGAGCAAGTCGGAGCTCCTCCTATACAGACCTGTCAGGAGGGGCCCAAACCAAAGGGCTGGATGCCACTGTCTGAAGTAGACATAACGATCCGCACGAGTACCGGTAATCCCATTCCCAGGGTGGACGTCCTTAGAGTGCTTGGCATGCTGATAGAGTCGAATGGCTGTAACAGTCGAACGATTAACAAAATCACCACGAAGACGGAGAACATGATCAGATTAATCAACAGAGTCTCCAACAGGCGGGAGGTCTCAGAGAAGACAACCTCCTGAGGCTCTTTCACGCCTTCCTCATGAGCCACATCACGTACGTGGCGGCCATGCACTACTGGCACGGTCACGAGAAGAAGAAGTTGGACACGCTAATTCGAAAGAGCATAAAGAGGGTGCTGGGCATTCCCATGCAGGCCAGCACCGAGCGACTCATGCAGCTAGGGGTTCACAACACCCTGGAAGAGATCATCGAGGCACAGGAAACTGCCCAGGTAGCTCGGCTGTCGTCTTCGCCGGCCGGAAGGAAGATTTTGGACGCACTCGGCCTCAACCCCACGCTCGTTGCGGAGCGGCGACATCAGCTCTCTGACGCCCAAAGGGCCAGCATTCAGACCTCTCCTTTTCCTCGTAACGTTCATCCACAGCACAATGTCGGCCGCGCGCAGGGCCAGGGCCGTCGCGCTTCTCAGACACGTTAGGGACGAACCTCGCTCGGCTTGCCTTCGTGGATGCCGCACAGTCAGGGGCGGATGCAGGAATTTCCTGAGGGGGGCGTCAGGTGTTGGTCAGCGTACCATATGTTTAGGAACCCCCTCCGCCTCTCCTTCGTTTTACGTCCTAAATTTTACACATGTAGAAATCAAGAGAAGGGTCAGGACATCCGGACCCCCCCTCTAAATCCGCCCCTGTTGGAAACGCACGCGGTACTTTTTTGGCCGACGCGTTCCGCGTGCCGTCTGCAAACCGCGTGTAGCAAAACCTACGCCGCCAGAGGGACCCGATCGGTTTTGTGGATTAAGTGTTTGTGGCATTTTTGTAGGAGTTACAGAAGAAAGAAAAAAATAACGCAATACCTTACTCGTTACTTGGAAAATAAAGGAACGCGTTACCGACCTATGTTACAAGAAAATAAAAAAGAGCGCGTTGTCGATAAAAAGTAACGCGGCTTACTTTTGAGTTACTCTTTATTTATAAATTAACGGTAACGGCGTTTCTCGACACTGCGACAAAAGACGTGGGCATTGGGTTTTTTTCTAAAGTGGGACTTTTCGTGAACGGAAAAAAAGGGTAAACTTTTAAAGGTACGTGGAATGAGTGCAATAATTAATGACTCGGCGCCTATACTTCGTTTTAGATTAAATGCAGACGAAGCAGACGCTGCGAGCTGATAGGATTAATCGAACAGAACCAAAAGCGCGAGTCGCTGGTCCTTTTTTGTTTGTGATTGGTTGAGCGATGGTCGAACGCGTACAGAAACATCAGGGACGCCATGATGGTGTCCTTTGACACTGTCCGATTCTTCCCATCAGCTCGCAACGTCGGCTGCGTCTGGACTTAAGCTAAAACCAAGTATAGAAAGACGAAAAAAAATCTAAGTGTACTTCTTTCGGGTCTTGGGAAGAAGATGTAATGAATAACATATAACTACGATACCCGTTACTCGAAATAAGTAACGAAAGTACGTTATCCGTCACTTTTTTTTTTTTGTGAAAAAGTAACGACTTCTGTGGCCGCTTGTTCTGGCTGCGAGTTGAGGGGTGAACGCTGCTCTCTTTTCTGTATTCTTATTGCGATTCCTATCGCGTGTGGGGAAAAACGAACGCGTGTTTCAGAGGTCATTGACATCAGAAATTTGTTCTAAGCGGTATGTTGCATCGCCCCTTTAAAAAGTAACAAGCTGCAACTAAGGCATTACGTACGAGTCTGGTCTCCTATAGGTGGCGCAGAAAATCCAGTACTTCGGCCACGCTATGTAGGAAGTATCGATGTATCGTGTTTTCAAGAAGCGAAAACTTGCCACCACGCCAAATTCCTCGTCAAACGAGCGACGCGATGAAGGAACAGTTATGAAATGTTTTTTTTTTTTTTCACGTTCCGACGTCAAAATAATGGCTTCGTCTAAATCACCCGGATGGCCAGGGGCACTGTCTTAAATGTACGTCATCTTTCGTCCACCGCGTCCTTCGAACCGACTGCTGCTTCTATGCCGAAACCGAACGTGTTTTTTCTAAATGCCTTCGCGCGTCCGAGGCTTCAAAACGACGCCAGGCGAGATAAGGACAACAAACAAAAAGCAGGAAATTTCTTCGTTTCACCTCAAGTCCAGATGAGAGAGAGAGAGAGAGAGAGAGAATATACTTTATTTTGTTAAAGCTGACGTCCCTGTCCAAACGGCCTGCGCAGCCGACGCTGCGTGCAGATCGGACCAATCAGACGCCGTGAAAAGCGCACCATCATGCTGATGTACGAGTTGTATCCAGGGGCGGATGCAGGAATTTCCGGAAGGGGGGGAGGGGGGGGGGTCAGGTGTCGGTCAGCGAACCATATGTTTAGGAACCCCCTCCCCCTCCTTCGTTTTACGCCCTAAATTTTACACATGCAGAAATCAAGATGGGGGTCAGGACATCCGGACCTCCCTCTAAATCGGCCCCTGCGCACAGTATGGCCACTCGGCCAGGTTCGCTGCCGTTGCCATCGATCACAAGGGTTCGATCCTCAATTCCGCATCTTTCAAAGATTCTAATCCATCGAGGGCCGAGCAGGCGGCCATAGCTCTCGCCCTCCTGGACGATAGTAGATCGCACATCTACACAGACTCTAGATCAGCTGTTCAGGCTTTTGCTTCTAACTCCATTTTCGACGAAGCCTCTAAAAGTCTTGGCAATAAAATTATCTCCCCGCACACCATCACTTGGTTTCCGGCACATCTCGATTCTGAGCTAGATTCCCTTACCAACCTCAAATATACTGCTAACTCTCGGGCGCGCGCTCTAACCCTCCGCGCCGGGAAGAACGCCGATCTGCAGGGTGGCTACGGGGAATCTAAAGACATCTTATTCACCTTTAACCAAGTCACCAAGCACTATCAAATGGGCAGGCGGACTTTTCCGCCTCCGCACGGTAAACTCTCCAGGTCTCAGGCAATCACACTCAGAATGTTGCCGACTAGATCATATCCCAGTTTAGCTTTCTTTAGCATTATTGCTCCGGATACCTTCAAGTCTACCTGCCCGGACTGCGGGTCGGTTAGCAGCTTCGATCACATGCTCTTGCGGTGCCCCTCGTTACGGGGGCCCAATAAAGTCACCGAGGAGATGTGGAGCTCTGCCATTACGAGTTCCAGAGCTTCTCGCACAACTCCGGGCTGTCCAGAGAGCCCACGATGCGGCGGTGAGGCTAGGCCTCCCCGTCCCCACGTGGGAGCGGCCCACGGTGCTGCTCTAAGGGCGGCGCTTCTCAGGGACCTCAATAAAGTTCTTTGTCTGTCTGTCTCTGCAATGCCTACAAAGGCCCTTGGGGGGAATAAATGAATAAAAAACATTTTCACACCACTGGAGTTTGTTTTCGGATGCACCACACGTTCAGGAGAATGGAAGGAGTGCAGCCCCATGCAACAAGTATGCCGGTCTGGTATGTCCAATTTGTTAATATTGAGGGGTCAGAGATCCGAGTGTCCGCAAAAGGTCCAGCGCATCCAGTGAACCCAATTTTTGGCGTGTAGAATCTGAAGGCGTAAAAGCGAGTGGGAATATGATGTGTATTTGGTTAGTGTATCAAATATGTTTATTTCTACTTGATTAAACAATTATTGACTTTTATCAAACGGTTCCTTAACGCGTTCTTTTTGCGACAGCATCGTGTCAGGCGTTCAGTCGCAGTATCTGTGCTCCTTGTCGTTGTGTGACGCTCCTGGCACGTCGGTTTTCAGTTTGGCCGAGTGGCGAGTTTGAGTGACTGATGCCGTCTTATAATCATACGTCATGTGACACTACAGGCATCTGGTGCTCTGAAGCTGCGGGGCTGGCTTCTAATCCGCAAACTTTCCTGGTAGTTTTCTGCGTCAATGTAGCAAGTTAGGGCATGCATTGCTTACGTAGCTGAGCATTTTGCTGTACTGTTGACTAGATGGCTGGCAACAATGTTTGTTTGCTATCCAAGCCACTTCACTTCTATTCCACAATGACGATTTCTTCTGCATGCCGCGACCATGGCAACTTGTGCAAGTCTCGTGCGGCAAAGTGAAGTTGGGGGATCCTTGGTGTCCACTTTTGAGAACAACCAACCATTATATTTCTTCAAGCCACTCAATGGCATTTTCCCTCAAAGTTGAAAATTGTGTGCTCCGTGGAGTGGACACAGATAATTGGTGGCGGAAAATTATTAGGTATTGCCCTTGGATGACAACCGACACCAAATCAACTGTCATTGCGTCGCCGCTCACCTGCTTTGTCGTGCTTACCTCCCGTCGTTGTGAAGGGGATCAGGAGCTTCGGGGTAATGTCGGCACCAGGGACAGAGGCCGCCGAAGATACCCCTCAATGTCCCGCGGTCGCTCCTCGAGACGTGGACGAGGGTCGTTCCGAATGAACCCTCGCAGGCCCATTCATTGGTTCGGACACCTCCAGTAGACATGGTCGGCCTCATGCAGTGATAACAGAGTGGTTTTCGGTCGGCCATTCGCAACACCTAAGCCTCCTCGGTGTACTTTGTTCAGCGCGGACCTAGACTGCTTCTTCCAAAAGTCGGGAATGGTGCGGCGTTGGAGTGTCAAGTTGAATTGGCATTGAATACTAACGGGCAGCAGATGGCGGTCGTCGTGCCATTGTGGCGTAAGTCGCCCTCAATTCGTCAGATGCTGCTTCGCTCGCAGAAGTCTCCGGTTGATATGCCCATTGAACTTCTTCCCAAGCAATCTTGACAATCAAAATAAAAGCCGGACAACTGATGGCAGAAAGTAGCTTCCTTATCTCATCCTGGACAACGTCATGGGTGATGTCGCTGATGCCTGGGAGGCTGGCGTCGAAGTTGCAGCTGGGCGACTCGAGTTTCGAGACGCCGGAGAGTTGTTGATTGTGACGGGTTCGGGCATGCAGTGAATGTTCAGTGTTGGAAGCCTCGGTGATGAACTCGATCTTCGACTGTTGTCGGAGGGTCTCGGACAAGGCAGCCGAAGATGTTGTCCTTCACACGAGGAACATAGGATTCTTAGCGTCTTGTCTTGTGTCACATCAGGGTCGGCGTGGGCGCTCGATCAGGCGCAAAACATCCTCCACGAAGGCGGTGACGCTCTCGTTGGGGCCATGTTTTGGACAGAATCAGGTATTCGGCTCTCTCTCGTCGACGTTGGAAGACAAACGAGCGCTTCAGCTCGATCTTGCAAACTTTACACGACGTTACGGAGGATTCATGGTTCTCAAACCAGTATCTCACGGTTTCTTGCACGAGAAGTACGAGGTGCGTTCATAAAGTTCGTATTATCGGCACAAAGATTAAAGAAAACGGAACAAAACAGGCATCAACATGAGCGCGCGTCCCTCTAGTTTCCGCACAGAATAAACATCACATGCTATAGTAGCTCGGAACGCCGCTAGGGAGACGAAACAAAATGGCACCGCCCGTCGGTGCCAAGCACATGCAGTGATCCGTTTTTGTTTTGTTTTTTATTTGAAGGGAAGCAATGCCAAGGATATTCATTCCAATCTGGGAGCGTTGTTCGGGGACAACGCCCATTTTACGACACTTTTGGTTAAATATCACAGACGCTTCTAGTGTGGCCAAATAAGAGGAACGCATTTCAAGGACGGCGACCAAGTGATTGCTGAAGTGGAGCGATTCCTGAACACTCAAGACAAGGAGTTCTATAACAATGGCCTCCGGCGTGTGGTGCATCGCTGGAAAAAGTGGGTAACTTTTGGTGGCGACCATGAACAGAAAGTCTCAACTCCTACTCGAGTTTGATTTGCTGAATCTCTATTCCTTCGTGACAATAATCCGAACTTTATGAACGCCCCTCGTATAGGGTCTGCAGGTGCTGGTCGTCTGTCCACTCGTTGTGGCGGGCGACATGGTCATATTGGTCAATCCAGCCCTCAACGACTACAAAAAGGCGCCGCCCGACCAGATGTCTTCAGTGGGCACGGCGAAAGTGCAGCGACGATGGGTCTCAACCTTCCGCTTTTCGTTCAGGTTGGTTACCGCCACATGTACCTGTTCAGATGCTACCGAAGCGATTGCCGATTCATTGTTGTTGTGCCGTGCCCAAATGCCCTTGTATCTAGCGTGAAAGAGTGCTGGAATATGTTGGTTTTGCTTCTCGCTGGCGACATTGAAGAAAACCCGGGCCCTACAACTCTTGAACAGATGGTCAAGTCGATACTAGAAAAACAAACCGAGATTGCGGAGGACATAAAATCTATGAAAAGTAGCCAAGCACTGACAGAACGAAACATTGCTTCAATAAACAAAAAATTCGCTGAGTACGACGAAAAGTTTAAAATAATGCAGGAAACAAACGCAAAGGTCATACAGCTTGAAAATACCATGATCGTCCTACAGAAATCCCTATCGACTCAGCAAATGAAGCTGGATGACCTCGAAAATCGTGAAAGGCGTAATAACTTGATTCTTTTTGGCTTCCCTGAAAACTCTGGGGAATCTTTGGAAGCCGCAGTTGTGGACGATCTCTTCAAAAGTCGCCTCGGTGTTAATGTCAATTCGGTACAGCGTATTCACAGGCTTGGTGGAAAGGCTGAAGGGAAAATTAGGCCTGTCATCATGAGCTTTGCTTGTTATAAAGAACGTCAGGAAGTACTGAAAAATTGCTCGAAACTGAAAGGTTCCCGGTTATTTCTGGGGGAAGACTTCTGCTGGAATACTCTGCAAAAAAGAAAAAGGCTATGGGAGTCGTCGAAAGAAAATCGAGACAACGGCGATAAAGTTCAACTATTTCACGACAAACTTCAGATAAACCGAGACACCTTTGTTTGGGATGAGCGTGCGAATTGTCGAGTTCAGATAAATAATGAAAAACGCCACACACCAGAACGCAATGAATGACAGTCGTCAGGTTGTCGCTTGGTACTACTTAACGCGCGAAGTGTATTGAATAAACTTGCTGACGTCGAGGGTGTTTTATACGAATATGATGCTGACATAACAGCGATAACGGAAACATGGCTACATTCGGGTATCTCTGATTGTGAACTTGTTCCTCCGACTCATCAGATAATACGACACGATCGTTCATCCCGAGGCGGGGGTGTGGCTATCATTGCGAAAAACAATGTTTGTTGCACTGTCTTGGAAGGAATTCAAAACCACGAGAGCTTGTGGTGCAAAGTAGAAGTCGGAAAGGTTGTGTTTGTTCTTGGCGTTGTCTACAGGCCTCCAAATGCACCTGGTGTTTTTTTGGAGACGCTATACGACTACTTATCTGGATTAGTTAGAAATAGAACTAAAGTTGTTGTTGTTGGTGATTTCAATGCTCCCGGAATTGATTGGAATAATTTAAGACTGACCACCTCAAATACGCAAAAAGAGTCAATTTTACTTGACCTACTTTCCAGCGTTAACCTTTTACAGGTTGTTACTCAGCCAACGAGGGTTACACCAACAACAAGTTCTATACTTGACTTAGCTTTCGTGAGTCCTTCTATGCCCTGTGAGGTCAGCATACATAAAGGCATATCAGACCACGATCTTGTATCGCTAGTTTTTTGTTTTCCGAGTCTACAGCAAAAGCTCCGTCTCGTAAGCTAATACAGGATTTTGGCCGAGCGGACGATGTCAGTATACTCGACTATCTTGAAACAAGATTCGATGCATTCAGCCATTCCTCCGGAAACACAGAATTCCTTTGGCAGATGTTAAGAGACACAGTTAGTTACTGCATTGAGCGCTTTGTTCCGGAAAGAAAAATAACCATTAACAGGCCGCATCCTTGGATATCAAGAGAGGTAATCCATTTGATAAGGCGCATTAAAAGACTCCGCCGACGGAGGGCTTGTAACTCGTCGAGTTTTGAAGATCTGTGTTCTACTTTGAGGAAGAAAATCGTGGAGGGTCGAACAGCCTTTTTTTCACAAACTCTCCCTGCCTTTATGCGAGATTCTCCTCAAAAATTCTGGCGATATCTGTCTCCCTCACGTGCAGTGGTTGAGAGAGTTAAAATACGAAATGTAGTCATAGATACTCCAAGGGATATAAGTACCGAGTTTAATACATATTTTCAGTCTGTCTTTACCAGACCAACAAACGCAGTAGACTACCTTGCACCTTCAAGTTGCACTTCTATTCCCATGTCTGACCTAACTGTGACAGCCCAAGGTATATTTGCTATGTTACTTAATTTAGACAGTAAAAAAGCGTCTGGCCCAGATGACATTCCTGCTGCATTTATGAAGAGGTATGCTGAGTGGATGTCAATGTTTCTGTGTATAATATTTACGTCTTCTTTGAAAGAAAGGCTTGTTCCAGTCGACTGGCTTTGTGCGCGCGTAGTACCGGTCCATAAGGCGGGCGATAAGCTTTCCGTTTCGAACTACCGACCCATATCTTTAACTTGCATATCTTCCAAACTTCTTGAGCACATTGTAAACAAGCATATTACTGATTACCTCGAGAGCAACAATTTTTTCACTGACTCCCAGCATGGTTTTCGGCGTAATCGCTCTACCACTACCCAGCTCGTTTGCACCGTGCATGACTTAGCAAGCATTCTTAATGAAAAAGGGCAAGCTGACGCGGTTTTTATCGACTTCTCGAAAGCCTTTGACACTGTTCCCCATGATGCTCTACTTTTTAAATTAAGAAAAGCTGGTATTAATGAAGACTTGGTGCAGTGGATAAAGTGTTATTTGTACAACCGGAAGCAATATGTTGAAATCAATGGTTCCCGTTCTCCCTCCCTTGACGTTTTTTCCGGTGTCCCCCAGGGATCAGTCGTAGGCCCGTTATTATTTCTTGTCTATATAAATGACATTGTGAACGATATCAATGAAAAAATCCAGATCAGGCTTTTTGCTGACGATTGTGTCTTGTATACGAAGGTGGAGAGTGTCGAGGACCAGATTATGCTCAACAACGCCCTGGGTTCGGTGTCTGAATGGTGCAAGAAATGGCAGATGAAACTTAATCTAAAAAAAACGGTAGCGATCACATTCACTAAGAAAAAAAGCCCTCTAAGTTTTGAGTACCTTTTTGATAGCTCCCCCGTTACCAAGGTCGACTCCGTGAAATATCTGGGAGTAACGCTCACTCCTGGCCTTAGCTGGAGCTTGCATGTAGATAATATATGCTCAGCTGCCTTCCGAAAACTCTGTTTCATTAGAAGGAAACTAAAGCTGGCACCAACATCCACTAGACTAACCGCCTATAAGACCCTAATAAGGCCAATGTTGGAGTACGCCACTGTAGTATGGGATCCTTATACCAAAGTTGATTCTTCTAAAATAGAACGTATACAAAACCAGAGTCTACGATTTGTGTACGGCAGGTACAAAAGGACGGATTCTATCACTGAGATGTTGTCATTGTCAAACATGGAACCTTTGTGCGCCCGACGTAAGTTAGCTAGGTTAAAACTTTTGTACTCTATTGCGAACAGGCAAACCGGTATCGATCCTACCATGTATTTGCTCCCTCCCTTCAAGCACTCCAGTAGAATAAACAATTCGCACCACATTCGACCCTTTAGATCGTCATCCAATGTGCTCAAGTTTTCTTTCTTTTCCAGAACTGTAGATGAATGGAATCTTTTACCTGACGAGATTGTTGCATGTACGACCGTAGAACAATTTGTTGATGCATGTTCTTCGCATTTCTAACGCGCTCGCATGGTTTTTTGTTATATTTCAGTAATGTTGTAGTCATGATTTTAAGATACAACCTATCACTAGCGTTCTTATCTTATTTTTTTACGTGCTCTGTTGCGCTTATTGCAAGACTGTATCAGTGGCTCCATTGTTATGTTATCTATACACCCTTTGAACTTGTGTATTTTTTTTTCTTTTCTGTGACCTCCAGTGTACCACATTTGTTGGTTTACTCTGTTTAGTTATGTCTTTTTCTTGTTGTCCCACCCTGCTTGGGCCTGAAATGGCCTGCAGTATGCGAATAAATAAATAAAAAAATATATTTCGCCGTGAAAGGGCGTTGGAGTGCGAGGTGTGACGGGCATGCAAACAAAGGTGGGAGCAGACGCGGTCTTCTGCTATGGCTTTGTCATAGTTAGCTTAGTGCGCTTCGGTTTTTCTGGCACGAAACCGAATTCCGGTGGGTCTTTCTGGTAGCAGTGACTGATAGGAATTCATGTTATTTGTGGTCTATTTGCGGTGTTCGCTCTGGTGGGACTCTCTTTTCTTGCATTTTTGTTTTGCCGGGCTCGGGATTGGACGTGGTTAACGGCTCCCGGGGGTGTAAGACTCGGGACAGTCCGCCAGCCGTGTCCCGTTTTCGGGCAACTCGGTTGAGGAGCCGCCAGGGTGCCCACAGAGTGAAGGGCTAAGGGTAAAGTACTCAGCACCTCCACCAGATCACATGATGAGAGCCGAGCAGGACCTGGAACTTTCCAGTATAGTAAAGATTAATAAAAGAAAGGACTGGCCCAAGCATCCGTGACAACATAACAAAACTGAAAGAAGAGAGTTCATCCTCACCAGTAAAGAAGCTGCAATGCTTGAGCGACATTCTGTCCGAATAAGTCCTCTCCTTCGGTGTTTTGACGACCGCCGTGGAGGAACTGAACATAAATGGATGTGGGACCACTTTTGTGGTAATGAGCTGCAGCAGGCTGTCGCCGCGAAGCGGTGTGAATAGGTGCGCTGGGTAGGTAACACGCGCCCCAGTGATTCACGCGCGATGAAGTGTCCATGCAGCTTGTAATTCGCGAAACGAGTGTTGATGAAAAGTTTGCTTCGACGAAACGTGCAGCCGACCAACGGATTTATTACCAACTGGAACACCTGTGCTCCGTGAAAGTGCACGTCTACGCCAGAACAATTTAGGAAGAAGCACAGCATCACCTAGCACGGCACAGGAACTACCAGCTTGAAGGCAGTCTCTTCGGTGCGCCGCACACCTGTGCTCCGTGAAAGTGCACGTCTACGCCGGAACAATTTAGGAAGCAGCACAGCATCAACTAGTACGGCACGGGAACTACCAGCTTCAAGGCAGCTCATCGGTGCGCAGCCCAACCAAAGGGAGCCTTCGGTGATTTGAACGAAGCGGCACCACGATTACACACTACCAAGCACGACTCACACATTTCCGTAGTTAAACTGTGATCCAAATACATGCACACGCTTCACTGCAGACCTCAAAGATTCCGATGGTCAACGAGAGAACAAAGACGTCGCGTTAAATGTTATCTTTGAGATATCCGAATCAATTCGAGGTCCGAGCAACACAGGGCCAATTGCCTCTTTCGAGGCAATATCCCCGTCGATCACCAGCGAAATGCACACCGTTCCTTCGTTTTTACACGTTATACCTGCGTGAGAGACCACGCTGAACTTTGAAGTCGCCTTCGATCGGCTTCATAGGATGGCTCCCGCATCTGAAATCAACTCGCTGAGTCCAGCGTCAACGAACAACGCACCCGACAACCTCCGGCCAATGCTCCGGCTCAGCTGGGGCCAGCCGCTGCCTGGGCGCTGCCGTCTTTCCTGTGACGTCACGTATTTGGTTTGGTCACGTGACGAGTAGTCACATTCAACGTATAGATTACCTCAGTTGGGGAACTCTTGCAGAAGGGGTACCCCCGTCACCCACTTCAGTCCGCCTCCCGTCGTTCGAAGCGCCATCTAGATTTTCGTTTACGAACTGTATGTTCCATAGAGTACGGTGGAACGCCATCTGGACGCTGCGCTTCGAAACATATGTATTCCACTGAATATACACTGCAGTTACCATAGCTGCCGTCCGGCGCGTCGAACGACGGTACGTGAGTCGTGGTGAGTAGAGGGGCGTACTACTCGTGCTTGCAGCGTCTATGGGCAGTTCCGTAACTGAGCGAATCTAATAACGTTGGTCACATTTGTGCACGCAGGCAGCGGCCTGGTGGGGGGGTAACTTCGGAGTGCAGACTGGAACCTCGGCTACCGCTCTAAGCCCCTCCATCTCGTTAATTGCCTTTCCACGTGACGCACTTCCGGCCCGGAATTTCGAACCCCTCTGAATTAGACACCTGTAGATCGCGGTGACGTGCCATCGCACTGACAGCGTTTCTCGTTAATGTAAGCCTCTTCGGCTATGTATATTCAATCAACTACTCAAAAGTCATTATCTGGAACAATCTCCAAAAGAATGACATTTTTGATTATTTTTCTTCTGTCAGAAATGTCTTCCGTCCCTGTTGTGAACTGTCTAGTCGATCCTGGAGGCAGAACAATATCCGTCGTTCGGCGCCAGGAGTTAAAGAAGGAAGCAGAACGAGGCAAATCCTTAGGGCTGATACCGGTGGCAGGGGTTTCCCCAGGAATTAAAAAACGGGGGCGGGGGCGGGGGGCCTCTGAATTTCAGGGTCTATTAGGGGGGGGGGGGGGGGTCGCAGACATAACAAGGCAATTTTTGTTTTCGGTAAATAATTGTTTTTCGGGTTTTTTTCTGCATAGGAGCAAATATGAACGCTTGGTGCCCGATAGAGTTTCTCTGATGCTACATTAAACCTAGCGGGTTACACGTTTAATGAAGATTGCGCCATTTCTTTAACAAAAGCATAAAATAAAACAAAATACGAAGCCAGATAATATCAATCACGGTATCAATACTGTGATATCGCAATGAATGTCCATCACGAATATATATTCGACTGAAGAATAATCTGCCAGCACAGAAACGTTTCCACAATTTCGAAGAACCCTCAGCGCGTAAAAGCTTCCTCATTCCGGTGCAACACATATCAGAACGGAATACAAAAATTACTATTATTAAATTCTGGCCGCACCCTGTCTCTTGACGTAACAAAGGCAAAATGAAATACAATCTCTGGTACCACATGAACCAAATATTCTAAATAAGTTTTAGGTACTGTATGTATTTCTTATTACATAGCTGATAATTTAATTTTCCAATTGTTTCAAGACAAAAATTAATCACTCTAGCTTCAGAGCCATCCTCCTTAAGGTGACGTGAGAAAATATTTAAAACTACGAACGAAGAGGGTGAGACGGTAGAAAAAGAAAAGCAGTAACAAGCAAGTACGCACATGAAAACTGGAAATAGAGCGAACCTAGACAAAAGAAACATCCATACACCACCGCACCGGTACAGATACGCACACGCGGACAGACAATGTGAAACACATGCTCCTACGCAGTTAATCACAACACACCAACATAATAATAAAACACGCAGCGGAAATACCAAACCATGTATGCTCAACACTGTTCGAACGTGCGGAAGGTGCATATCAGAGTTCTCAAGGTTCCCACACGATTCCCACAGCCGGCGCTACATTGCGTTTGAGTCAATCAAACGGTGCCAAATGCGTGTCTCCACGGAACCCGTCTTAACTTGGTTAGGGCGCAAACTAGCTCGTGGTAGTTGAACATAGTAAAAACACCCTGAGGCTGAGAAAAAGAAAGGACGGACAAGCACAGGTCTCAATACGTAAAGTGGACGAAGCTTGCATCTTATAGAATTAATTAATAGAACGTTAGGGCGCAAACGAGCTCGTGGTAGTTGAACGTAGTAAAAAAAAAAAACGAGTATGAGAAAAAGAAAGGGCGGACAAACACACGTCTCAATACGTAAAGTGGACAAAGCTTGGATATTGTACAATTAATCAACAGAACGTTAGGGGGCAAACGAGCTTGTGGTAGTTTGAACGTAGTAAAAAGATCACGAGAATGGGAAAAAGAAAGAACGGACAAACACAGTTCTCAATACGTAAAGTGGACGAAACTTGCATCTTGTAGAATTAATGAACAGAACGTTAGGGCGCAAACAAGCTCGTGGTAGTTGAACGTAGTAAAAACACCCCAACACTGGGAAGAAGAAAGGACGGACAAGTACAGGTCTCAATACGTAAAGTGGGCAAAGCTTTCCTCTTGTAGAATTTATAAAGAGAAGGTTATTGCGCAAACAAGCAGATGGTAGTTGAACGTTGTACAACCGCCGCTAGAGGAGAAGCAGAAAGGACGGACAAACACAGGTCTCAAAATATGAGACCTGTGTTTTCCCATCCTTTCTTTTTCCAGTCTCGGGGTGTTTTTTTTATGTTCAGCTTGTCTTCCTCCTGCTAGGACCGGCTGCACCAATCAAGCACAGAGAAGGATGACGACGCATTCACGGTGCCTGATTGCTTCAGCCAGGCATGAAGAGAACGACAGCCGTCACGACGCTACCAGTCGTAGGTGTACTTCATTGCATCTCATCTACAGCGAGGCAGCAACGCCCATTGAGGCTCGTCTGGTGCCTCGCTGTAGATGAGCTCTGATAAGAAATGGAAACCTAGAAACACGTTAAAATCGAGCTTTTTTGCGGAACGCCGTAATATACTGCCTCTGCGTTATATCCTTCTAAAAAGAGCTGATTTAGTGGTTTACGATGACGCTGAGAGAGTTTCTAATCGGAATCATATGTCGATTTTTGTTAATTAGAAAGTTATTTAACAAATTTTATTTAGTTAGCCGACTGATCGTTACAATTATCCCCTACACTATGTCCCCTGGTCGTATAACTCACCTGCACAAACCATATTAGTGTAACTCTCACGGCTTTTTTAAACAAATCTGTTCAGCAAAACACACACACAGACATATATATATATATATATATATATATATATATATATATATATATATATATATATATATACACAACGCGCTATGCGAGAACGGGCAAACCTTTCCTCTGCTCTTCTACATGTCAATGGGAGGAGGAGCCAGGAGTTAAGCGGCGCGGAGGAGAGGCGACGAAATGGCTCTACTCTGAGGCTGAGGTCACTGTAACTCATGATGTTTAAAACCCAGGGACTCTGGTTAGGGAAAAATAGGAAAATTTTAAGTCGTAGAAAAGATGCACAGGTAAAGAGGTTTATGTGAGTGATGTTAGCTCCATCTGGGAACCTCCATATGTCACTATGACGTTAGCTTCATATAGGAAAATCTTTTGAGCCAGCGCGCTCGAGAAGACAACGATTACACGCAAAATAACTATTACGTGTTTCTTCTTTGTTTCTTGTGTTGTATTCAGCTAAAGATTTTTTAAATGGGTGCCTTCAGACAGCCTAGGGGGCGTACATTTCCCCCTCGGAGGTGGGTAGGGAAATCACCGATCCGCGGTCCCGAGAGAAAGAACGAGAAGAGAGCGGCAGAAGAACAGAAAAATAAAGCAGAAGAAAGGTTAGGCGTGTTCGTTTTGCCGCGACGAGTTGAACTTGCTCACGCGCTTGGCAACTTTACTTGTTATACAATACGTAGTTCCGGTGTTTTTCTGCAAAGGAAGCTAGGACAGAAAGCCACAAACATCACAGGCGATGTTTTGCTCCTTCTTTGTGTATATTAAGTCGTTGCCAGCGATAGGGGCCATCGGGACCACCAACTGGGACCACCGATGTCCGGCTCATAAGCCCCTGTGTTCCGAAGCGGCCCGAATGCACGGGACGTTTCCCTCTTAAGTCACGGATCCCCAAACGTTTTGACTAGGGGACCGGTTTGGGCGCTCAGGGCTGGAATATTCATGGAGACGGAAGATCCAATGAGTCGATAGTCCAATTGGTCCCGTGACAGGCAAGACGGAATATCCATCGAGACAATATGTCCAATTGATACTGAATGTCCTATGAGTCTGAATATCCAACGAGTCGGAAGGTCCAACCAGGTATGAATATCCACTGAGACTGGATGCCCAATGCCGCAACCGTTGAGATGATATAATATAACTGTGCGGTTCATTGTGACAACCTAGAACCTAAAGTAACGGTATGGTAAAAATAAGTTTGCAATTCGCAGTTGAGGAGATATGTTGCTGATGAAACTTTGCTCTCTGTGAATAAACGGGCGGTGAGGAAAATCATCTCTGAGATAAAGTTTACCTGAGAGATTCCCGCAATTTTGTGACGGATTTAAAATAAATATCCCTCATATAGAAGTGTTGTAAGTTGGGCGAGTTGGTATGATGACCCGGTGAACAGAACAGCGCACAAAAAGACGAGGACAGAGGAAAGGAAAATGCACAACAGACAAGAGCTGACTCGCAACTGAATTTATTCAAAAAAAGAAGAAGAAGAGAGACGTTCTGAAAGACACGCAGGGCACGCAGAACGTCCTCTTCTTCCTTTTTTGTATAAATTAAGTTGCGAGTCAGCATCTGTGTGTTGTGCATGTTCCTCTACTGCGTGATGCACGTTAAAGGGATACTGAACCAAAGAATTTAGTGTCCATAATAAGTGGCGCACGTTCTTTCCACGAGCCAGCAGCCGCCGGTGTGCGCGAGCACACGCAACGAAAATGACGTCAAAGACCTCCATTCGCGCTTAAGAGGACAGTGAAATGCATGGGCTTCGGGCCAAAGGAGAATAAAGACAGGCTTTTCATCTCTACAAGTGAAAGCTACGTGCTTGTTAGACCAATTAATCGCTTACCTTTTACACCAGACACCACTGTGTAGATGAAAAATGTTTCTTTATTCTCCTTTGGCCCGAAGCCCATACATTTCACTCTCATCTTAACCGCGAATGGAGGTCTTTGACGTCATTTTTGTTGCGTGTGCTCGCGCACACCGGCGGCTGCTGGCTCGTGGAAAGAACGTGCGCCACTTATTATGGACACTAAATTCCTTGGTTCAATATCCCTTTAAAGACCCCAGGCTAGCGGTTGTGCTGCACTGGCTAAATTGCTCATCTACAGCTGGGAGACTCCTCGCCCGTCGAGGCAGACCAAGTTCTAGGCTGTATACACTCAACCCAACTTTTTTTTTGTTGCATGTTTCTTTTTTCTGTTTTTGTCTTTTTGTGCGCTGTTCTGTTCACCATATCCCTCATGTCTTTGTCTCTCCGAGAAAACGGCTGACTTAGGCAAAAATATGTGCCCCTTTTAAAACTATACTCCGTTTCACCTGATGTTGTACCGCAGAGAAGGCTAGAAGCGCAAGCTCAAAGCGTTGGGAGCTGCTCTTAATGCACGAGAGCTTGTGCCGCCGAGATCTGCCCTAGAGCAAAGAGCTCGCGCTTGTAGCCTTTCCTGCGGTACATCATGAGGTGAAACAGAGTATAGCCAAGCTTAAAAAACAAAATAAAAAAAGCAGCCCGCCTCAATGAGGTGCAACCTACTGTGCTTTGCTTGTAAGTGTCTTTAGAAAGCGCAAGTATTAAGGAGCTCGTGTCGCAGAAATTTCGGTGTCGTCGTCGGTGGGATCAGAAAATCATGATTGGTCGATATGGTCATGATGTCGCAGCCACATGACCTCGCGCAGGAACTTGAAACAACCCACAACGCTCACGTGAAACGTGACGCCACGTGTTGAATGAAAGTGAATAAAACATGACAAGTAATGCGAATTAAAGGTCGCCGCATCTTTCAAATGATTTCACTTTATAAAGTAATTAATTTTCCTTAAAGACAACAAATTTGAAGAATTTTAGGCGGGATTTGAACCCACGACCTTAAAGGGGCACTGAAGTGGTTTGTGAGATCGTCTATTCATTGTCATAACTCAAACTATGGTCTCTAAGCATCCTAAAAAAACCGAAATCACAATCAAGAACTGCCGATTTCTCTATTAAAAATCTAATCAAACATCGTGCCGTTGCCCTTTTTCTGCGCCAGCGGCGGTCATGCTCATCTGCAGCCGCGCCGCGGCTGCGGCCAAGAGGGATTTTATGTCACGTGACCAGCTACATGGGAACATAGAAGTACCTAGCGTCCCTGCCTAATGGCAGAGAAATCCGTGTCGCTTTGAGTACAAAAGTCTAATTTCGCTCACAGAAACTGACCGCAGAGGCTTTCAACTGGAGTCCAGTGAACCGCCCTTTTTTACTTTAGGAGCGGCAGGTAAAGATACAGCCAGGGAAATTAAATATGAGCCGATAGAAAAGAGAAATCACGTAAGATAAAAGCGGTGGCAGTATATTTATATATTTGCGCCCAGCTCCCGACTTCCGTCGTCGGCTGTTATCGAGGGGTAAGAGAGCCAGGACTTGCCGCCGCGGCGTGAAAGTTCCTGGTTCAAATTGCCTTACAATGCTTTTTGTGTGTTTATTTTGTGGAAGCTTTTATTTTTTGAATCGAGACAACTGCAGTGTGTATTAGTACTGGATAGGCGCCTCCTGTTATTGAAAAGAGTCGTAGCAAGCGCGTTGTATATTTAAAAGCACATAAAATTGTAGTTGCTGTGGAAATGATACTTGTTTCGGCCCCGTTTGTATGCAAGTCATACCGATGGTGTCACCTTGGTTTCCTTTTAATGAAAATTATGAAAAGATTGTATTAATGCATTAACTTGCGTTAGAACAATCGTGTTAACGCAAAACTCTAATTGTCTTTGAAAGGCCTTACGTCTCGCATCATCCAGTGCACGACGCGAGGGTGTCTCTGAGGACAGGAAACGCCTACACCGGGACCGTACCAGTGCATCGTGTAAACGAGTGTGCTCGTATTGCTGTAGCTGACATTTTACGCATATAATGTCTTCTTGGAACATACCAGGTGTTTCGCACTCCAACTCGTGAAGAATATATAGGTTTTTCGAAGGTGTAGTTTCTTCCTTTTTTCTATGAAAGGACGCAATGCATGCGTATTCGATTGATCGCTTGCACCTTTGCATTTAATTGCATTATAATCGTATTCGATTGCTTCGTTCTTAGCATCCTGTTTAAAAGAGTCTCACTGAGCAAATATGCCAAATTTCTGATTCCTTGACATGTGATTAAAACATTCGCGGACACGCCACTGAAAGTCTTGGTTGTCTGGAAGTCTTGTGTTTAGTTTCCATGAAGAACATTTTGGTCGAGCCTTTCGCGGTGCGTCTGGTCCAAAACGGATATTTACAAGGCAGTGGTCCGAAAGAGAAACTGGTTTTACGTCGTAAGCAGTCACATGTGAAAAGAGCCAGCTTGAGACGTAAATGCGATCGAGTCTCGCATTAGTTGAAGCATGAAGGTGGGTGAATCGGAAAGTAATATATTGGGAAGCTCCATGGGTCAAAAAGGTGGTAGTCGAATGCAAAAGTGTTTAGTATGTCGAAACTGCTGTCGGGCCTTGTAGAAGGCACTGACCCGTCTTTTATGCTACACACACGGTTGAAATCTTCAAATAAAACAACTTGTTGGTCGGTGCTGAAAAATGAGATCAGGCTTTCAAAAAAAAGAACCGCGCTGTCTAACGTCATTATAGGCATTATGCAAATTAATCGCCAGTCACTCTAAAAAAAGCCTGTGGGTCTTCTTTCCGCACAACACTCGGAGAGCCAATCAGCGCTACTTGCGGAGGCAGCTCAGCGAATGACGATGCCGAAATATATCTTAGACCGAAAAACGCAGTCTGAGTTGTGACATTAAGCAATGCAAAACGTCGTGCTTGCATTGCTTAATGTCACAACTCAGACTACGTTTTATGGTGTTAAACATATGTTTTGGCATCGTCATTCGCTGAGCTGCCTCCGTAAATTCCGGTGATTGGCTCTCCGAGTGTTGTGCGTGAAAGTAGACGCAAAAACATTTTTTAGAGTGTACTTACCCACGCAAACTCGAAGAGCCAATCTCTGCAATCTACGAAATCAGCTCAGCGAATGATGAGGCGGAACATCTGTTTAGACCTCAAAATTAGGTCTGCGCTGTTGCATTACGGAATGCAAGCATGATGCTTTGCCTTGCGTAATGCTGCAGCGCAGACTTCATTTTAAGGTCTAAACGGATGTTATGCTTCATCATTCGCCGAGCTGATTTTGTAGATCGCAGAGATCGGCTCTTGTATTGTTTGGCGGGTAAGTAGACGAGCAGACATTTCTAAGAGTGTATGTACCGTATAAAAGAATACCGCAAGATATGAACCTTCCCTCATGATCGACAGTGTGAGAAAGTGATGAATACCCCAAGTTATTCTTAAAAACAAAAACAAAAAAACACTCCTGACAAGCCACTAGCATGGCTAACCCATACCTCCTAATTTTAAAGGAAGGGTTCCAGTGCACGAGCAGTATCCTCGTCAGACGATATCTTTGTCTCTTGAACAGCAACAAAGTCAGTAAGTTCCTTTAAAAGGAGCTTGTAGAATTAGGATTGTCGTGCACGTGAACATAGTCCTCTGAAGTTGATGGTAGCGAAGCTGAAGGGTAGAGATGTCAGGAAGGTGTTAGTTCGGGTGGGAGGACATCGTCATCGTTCCTCACGTCTAAAACCTCAGATTGCGACGTCTTGTTGTAGAGGAGCTCTCGCACCGCAGATGGCTGGCGTTTCACCTTGCCTCCCTCGTCGCTCTTGCTCTCGGCAATAATACCTGAAGCGGAGGGCTGGGCATTATTTGTCGTCGTAGGAGCTGGTCGTTTCACTGATGTTCCACTGGACGTGGTGGCGCGTTCGCGTCGAGGTATTGCTTGCTGGCATGGTAACTCAGGTGGTGCGTCAAGGGATGGGTACTCGCTATCCGACCAATTTCTCTTCGTTTCCGGGACCGACTCAGCTGGTGTTGACAGTTCTGGCAGGGTGCTGGGAGACTCCGAATTAGAACTCAGACCTTCTGGTCGCTGTGTTGACGTTTCCGTTTCGGTCCTTTGTGTCTTGAAGGGGGAAGAGGCGATATCACCTGTGGCATCAACGACTTCACTGATGTCCATAAGATGGTCCTGGACAACATCATCTGTTAGGCTTCTCGACTGCCTTAGCTTGTCTGCGTAGATGGTGACGCACTCACTCGTGGCATGTTCGTAGCGTCGGTACTCGCCGCATCTCGGGGTTCTGCACTCTCGACGGACGTGGCCAATTCTGTTACATTGAAGGCACAGCTGTGGTCGACCAGGAACGAGCACCAGGCTTCAACAACCAAAGATCGTGAGCTGATGCGAGATGTTCGTTGCATCCATTCCTTCTGTAAGTGTCAGGGTCACCTCTTTGTTGAGCGTTTCCATTTGCTTCATTCCAGCGCACTTTCGCTTTTCTGGTACAATCGAACGGATCGTGCCAAAAGGCGCCAGTGCCTTTTCGATTATCTGGCTTTCCATGTGTACAGCTAACCAGAGAAGTTGCAGTTTCACATCTCTGGTGTCGGAATCAATTATGAGACATCTGCGTCCCTTCACGGTAAGCTCTATTTGGTTAACAAGCTTGGTTTTAATTAAGGCGTTTGCGCACGTCACCATCCAGACATGGCTCATCTGAAATTGGCCTATTCAAAAGATTTCTTGGGCGTGGGCATCATCTCGTAAGGCGTCACGGAAGTCTGGGGCGCGGTACATCGTGCGGCGAGATCGCCATGAAGAAATACGGAGTTCATGCTCAAGTTACCTGTGGGGAGAATAGGTAGCACGGTCCGGTATTCATTAGTCATAATTTCACTAGTACTGACCGAAGCCTCAGCGGTTCCCCGGGTGGTGGCCGGTATATTTTCCTTGGCGAACATCGAAAACACGACCGTTCTCAGTGGAGTCTTCTTTCGCCTACTGAAGCAGACGACGTAAGTCGGGTCGCTGGCGCAGATATATAAATATACTGCCACCGCTTTTATCTAGCGTCATTTATCTTTTATTTTGGTTCATATTTACCTTAGGGACATGTAGCAGAGCGCGTTGGATAGACTGCACTTCACACAGAGAGAATAAGAACACTAAGAAAAGACGAGGGACAGACACTCACAGTTCTTTCAACGAGCAACGGCATTTATATGATGCCCATCACAATGCGAACAACCACTTTGGTCACAGAGAAAATTAAGGGAAGAAGAAAATACTTGAAAAAGATACTAGAAAAAGATAAAAATAAAGATAACTGAATTTACCTTCCTAAAATTGAAGAAGAAAAATTCGAAAAGACGTTTTTTATGATAACTCTGGCGCTAAGAATTCCAGCTCTGGTGTCGATAACGACAACGTGGGCTCTGAAACCTTGTCTGTGGCATTCTCGATCTTAAATGCTTCAATTATTTCTCCCCCATACTTGTCCTTGTGTGAGCCAAGCACTGTAGTGTTTTCATAGCTAGGGGTGCAATCATGGCAGGTGCGGGCGTGCACAACAATTGTATGGTAAGAGTCGGATGACGCCTTGTTCACTTCAAGAAAGTGTTTACTAAGGCGAATGTTCAGGCATTGTCCCGTCTGGCCGATGTATTGGCTGCCACAACTGAGCAGAATAGAATAAATTGGCTTTTCTTGACATTTAACGTATTTGTTGGAGTGCTTGATGGTGCATTCAGGTGCACGACTTTCGTTATTCACCCTTTGGCACATTTCTTTTAACTTCATCCTACATATATAGACCACCTTCGTATCGAACCAAGCAGCGAGACTCTTCAGGCGGTGGGCAGTATTATGCACGTATGGAATGCAAGCCGGGCGTGTGTGTCTGTGTCCTTTGTTGTTAGATGAAGGACGGTTGGGGTCTGTGATGAAACGCCGAAGGGTCGTACGGAGGTGGTCTGCTGGGTACCCGGCTTGGAGAAGTCGGTCATGCTGACGTTGAGCGTTTGCTGATGAGTGGTGGGGACAGGATTTTGAACGAGAAGAGGCAAACAGGGTTCGAATAATTCCAAGCTTTACCAACTTAGAGTGGTTGCTGCAGAAAGGGAGAACCAGTATTTTGGATCGTTGCTAGAAACTCCAGCATATGCCTTGAGGATGAAGATGAAGTCTTAAATCCAGATCCTATAATCCCTCAACTGTTGGTTCTTCGCTCGTGAACTTAAGACCCGACGAGCAGGAATCGAATGCTTCACAAATTGCCCATGAAGAGATGGAGGTCAGATGAATAACAAGATGGTCATCTACGTATCGATACACAGGGCGTTCGGGGGCGAAAACGTCCAGTCGGGACTTTATCGATCGGTCTACGAACATAAGAAAAACTTCACTGAGTACCGGAGGTAAGCAGTGGCCTATAGAGACACCTTTCTTTTGCCTTAATGCTTTGCCGTTGTATTCAACGAGAGTTGACTGATGGTACAAGGCAAGGAGATCTCTGAGGTTGTTTACGGAGATCCCTGAGGTGTTTCTGAAACAATTATAGAGAGCGTGTTCATGGATTGCATCAGATACAGAATTCAAGAAAATTAGGGGGTCAAGACTGTAGTAAAGTTATTTTATATCTAAAGAAAATATGGAGTGTGGCTGGGTGGTGGAGTGTATAGGAGGTGAGGTGCGATGTAAGTTCTATGGAGTTTGAAATCCTAAAGGGCTGGAGGAGAGTCACCGTGAAGACATGTTTCTGTAGAAATAAGGTCAAATGTTTCTGCCAGCAACCTCTTTCAAATACAATGCTCCTAAGCGGCACGCCATGCTTATGTGTTGTAGTTGTAAAAAAATACGGAAAAATATTGTTTTGCAGGTGATCCGAGTGTTTGTGCGCTGAGATCCTGATTGTCTTTTCTTTAGTTGATCAAAGCTCCTTTCCAATGCCTTCGTGACCTTCTCTCCATAAGTTCCTTGATCCAAACCACGAAAAAACTGGTCTTGTCTGATTCAAGCAATTTAAGTTGCCCCCGGCGCATCTCTTCAACTGCTATCTGAATCGGGAACTGCCCTGCTTTCGGAGGTGGGTGGTAGCAAATAGAGCGAACAGTGGCGTTCAAAAACTCTGACCGCCCCTGTTCTGGGATATGCGAGGCGACTTGGTGTACCGAAGTCAATTCGTCAACTTTTGAGGTGGGAAGATCTGGAGTAAACTTGGGTCCATACGAAAGCCTTTCCAATCTACCAGGGGAAAGTTTTTGTTCGTCACAAAGAATGACTGGAGGGTCAACCACTGCTTTGCTGGCCTTGCGGCAAGATGCATTCATTGATGTAACGATGGTGCTTTATGCGGATGTCAGCAGTCTGGTAGCTGAGGTTTGAAGAAAGATGAACGAAGGATAGACCAATGCCCAGACCCATAACCATACCCTTATGGAACACTTTCTCGAATTGAACAAGGCACGATCCGACTCTTACTCCGACTCCGACTCTCTGATCCAATTGTTGTGCACGCCCGCACCTGCCATGATTGTACCCCTAGCTATGAATACACTACAGTGCTTGGCTCACACAAGGAAAAGTATGGGCGAGAAATAATTGAAGCCTTTAAGATCAAGAATGCCACAGACAATGTTTCAGAGCCCTCCATGTCGCTATCGACACCAGAGCTGGAATTCCTAGCGCCAGCGTTATCATAGAAAAAGTCTTCTCGAATTTTCTTCTTCTTCTTCCTTTCAGGAAGTCAAATTCAGGTATCTATTGTGATATTTTCCCAGTAGCGTACTTGCGCCTTACCGCATATACACGAGTATTTTGCTGCGGCGAGTGAGCGCTTTTCCTCTTTCACTTTCTTTATTGTTTGTCCTTAATAAAATGACACAATGTTATTAGTCTTTCCTTTGCAAATTTGCATGTTTATAAGATATGCGTCTGCGTGAAGTGGATTTCACAAAGGTAAAAATTAAAATAAATCTTAAAATATCCTTTCTTTAGAACGCATCTTATTGCCAGAGTGCCAGGTCACGGAATTCCAAGACGATCTGATAACTCCGATCATCAAGGATGATCGCTTATTTTATAAATGCGATAAAACAGAATACGATAAAATGACTTTCACCGTATTTTGACACGTAGGGATTTTTGCACAAAAGTAAGCAGACGGCTTATAAAGTACTATCCAGATGCGTTTTATTATATTTATTCATGCTTGGTCGTATGATGTCAAATGAATGTGCGGATTGAGGGTCGGATGCGGTTTCGAATTTCGCGGATGCGGTTCAGATGCGGACACAAAGTCCGCGGACGCGGATCAGATGATGATACAATTATTTAAGAACATTGCGGCTGTGGTTCGGATGCGGCTACGAAGTTTGCGGGTGTAGGTTGTAGATTTCTAGGAATGTGGGAATAGTGGATTTTGAGTTGAAAGCGAATTCGAAGCGAATATTGGTTTTAGCTGAATATTTTCGAATTTACTCCCGAATAGTTTCTTCAAGCTTATTACTAACACTGCACCAAGCCTAAACAAAAACCCATCTGAACTCGTAAAGGTCGTTCTCAAACTTCCACTTGTCCATATGTAAGCAAATTTTAATTTAGCTATATTTATGGACTGTGGCCTCAGAAAGTCCATTGCCTACACAGTAATGGAAAGTAAACAATGCATTTGACATAGAAATAAACGTATAGAGATGCAGAGCTATACCAAATCGAGGGGATTTATAAATATTCTTGTTATATGTAAATATTTTTTATTAAAACTCTAGAATTTGAAGATTATGGAAAAGACAATCATGAATGATGAACGCCGGTTATCAGGACATCTCTGCCTAACCTTCACTTTTGCAGAGTAGCCATAGTTTAATTTTGAAGCTTTTACTGTAGTGTTGAATATCACCATTCACAAAGTTTGCGTTTTATTTTGCACACACCACGTGCAGGTGTGCGATATTTGTACTTTTCTGAAGTGTTTATCGCGGCGGCTTAGCTCCTAGATGGCGCTAGGAGCTGTCGACACCAATCCAATAGGGAGAATTTATGGCGTCCATGGCTGAGTGCGCGACTGCTGAGCGCGTGCTGACGGCGAGCTTCCCCAGTTCTTTTGCAACGTGCATTCCGCACCATCAAGATTGCCCGTCTTAGCGGCCTATTAATATGAGCTCGCTCTGACCATGCGCTCTAAAGAGCACTCACAAATATGACGTCCTCCGAATACCCCTATGCTGTGTGTTTCACGCGATCTTTCGGTATGGGGATAGTTTCTTGTGCATTTAAACAATTTCATGTAAACGATATAGAGAAGGAAAAAGAGAATCACGCAAAATTTAGCGCTCCCACCCCCTCTTACCACCGTCGCCCCCCCCTCCTCCTTCCCTCCCCTTCCTCCCCTCTCCCGAATGACTGGTTGCGGTAGCGTCTGCTGCGGCTCATCGTAACGTGAAATGAAGTATAATATCTGAACGCAGATGGATAGACCCAATCCGTGAACGCGTAAACGTTCGCGGATTAATAAATAAATAATAAACGGATAAATAATAAAATCACTCACCACTAACGCCGACTACGAGGATCCAGACGGCCAGTACCAGCACGTACATGTCCTAACTGGCTGCCGCGCTGGTGAGGGGAGGATAGCTGGAGACAGCGGGTCTCTCACGCGCGCCTCCGAATTAGATGAAAATGCAACCCAGCGGAAACGGCTAGAGAGATATATATAGGCTGAAGGGAAGTAGCGTCATCTCGCTCCCGTCAAGTTGGTGAGCTGCCCGTGGGTTGCGAAGACCTCGACTTCCTTCCTTGTAGTGGTCCTTGCTGTTATCTGCGAGGAGTAGAGACACAATTGCTGCGGCTGCTTCGCTGGTTTTCGCTTCCTTTATTAGATTTCCGTCGCGGATGCTGTTCATCGATAAGAAATGCGTTAATGACTCCGAGTCGGTTTGAAGTCCGATTGGATTCAGCTCTGGTTTGGCGAGTCATCAGCTCTAAACGAATGCACTGTGCACGTCTAGTTTCCCGCAGTCCACGCGGTGGGCTAATCGGTGTGATCCACGTTCAACGGACAGCCGCAGACTTTGAAGAACAACACCTCTTTTCTAGCATAAACATCAAAAGCAATGAAGCAGTGGAGTTCATTTACTGGACGGCCAAGCACAAACATGTTTTGGGAACTCGTCTAGTATGTGCTGATGCTGCAGTGCAAGCCTATGTACATGGTGACCAGAAAAAAGAAAAACCGGACAAACATTGTTTTATACTTTTATTTTAACGAAGAAATTAAACAAATAATATATATCAATGGACAACAATAACATGGTATTTTAGTAAACACATTCTCAGCAGGTTTCCAAATGACCGTCCTCAGCGTCGATGCAGAGCCCCAGGCGCTTATTGAAATTTTCGGCGATGGGCCGCAACTTCTCCGCCGTGATTCGGTCTCACTCCCGGCGCGGCGATTGCTTCAGCGACTCAAAACAGTTGCGTGGCTCTTAGCACAAGCCCTGGCCTCCAAAACTGCCCACACGCTGTAATCCATCGGGTTGATATCTAGTAAGTACGGCGACAATTCTCGCGAAGCGATGAAACCTGGGAAATTGAATCTACACCACGCCTGAGTTGTTTTCGCCCTGTGAGTCGGCGCCTTGTGAGAAGGTCCATTCGGCGTCGCCCGAGTGCTGTCGGGCCCACGGAAGTATCACGGTCTTAAAGATGTCGATAGACGTCGTCCTTGTTGATTTTGACACCCTGGTACGTTCCCAGCGCGTACCTGCGGCCCGGCGTTCAAGTCGGCGGCATCCTTGAAGCCGGACTCGTTTGCTTTCGTCCGTGAGTAGTTAAACTTTTTGAGGATTGTATTACTTAAGTTTCAACTACTTTTTGGCCATTTTTCGCCCCGATTCACATTTGATTCCGGACTCACGAACGATATTTTCTCATGGACACCCTCGGATTTCGCTTGACTCGCTTCCGGATGATCCGACGGTTGGCGGAAGTGTTGACAGTGCACTTTCTTCCTCTTCCCGGGCGGTCGCCTTCATGACCGAGCTCCGGAAACGCTTGAAGGGCAACTCCGCATGGTGTAATACGCCAAACAAAACACGGACGAAAACGAAGGAAGAACTGGACAAAACGCAGCATACTCCGGCCAACATTTTTTTTCTTTTTAAATTCGTGATTACAATTGTTTTCGGATAAAGCAGTGTCCCTTGAATTACAAGCTATACTTTTTTTTTCTCGATATTGTGTGTAGTTGAATCAATATCACGGCTCAAAGTTTGATTTCGGCCGTACGGCAAAACCGAAACTATCTGCTAGAGGGATGGCAACACTGATCATCAACCGTACGGCCGCGACGTGACGTCGCTAAGGGTGCTGCGCCAGTGTTCCTTGACTAAAGGCTAACCTGCTTGCCGCCCGCTATAAGAGCAGCTGGTCGCATCTTTCAAATCGGGTTTTAGTGCAGTACGCGGCTTCACTTTGATGTAATATTTAGGCTGTGACCATATATTATTATTATTATTATTTATTATTTATTGATACTACTATCTCCTTCGGGAGATGTGGTAGGAGGAGGTACATAATGTTGTATAAAGGCATACATTTCTAGTCATTTTAGCACACGTGAATAAGGCAATCAATGTCATCATTATACAGTATTGAATAAAAATTAAAGCAAAAAACAAACAAACAACAAAAAAACTACAAGAAATACCGTCAATCGCAGGAGTTACAGAAACTCCGGAGGTTAGCAATGAGTGATGACTCAGATGAAGCATTTATTACATGACTGGGTAGGGCATTCCAATCATGAATGGTCCTTGGGAAAAATGAGAATTTAAATACATCGACCCTACAGCTGTATTCTTGTAATGATCTACAATGAAAATTTCGCGTGGGGTAATTATGAAGAGCAGGAGAAATATATGTAGAGGTGTCAATATTAAATCGGTTGTTTAGTAGGTCGAGCAAAAATTTTAATCTTTGAAACATGCGTCTATGGGTTAATGGGCTAATGCTGGAACACACATATAGTTCGGAAACCGGGTATTGTCTCTGAAATTTGTTGTATATGAAACGCAAGCCTTTTCTCTGAATGGATTCAAGTAAATTTATGTTGGTTTTAGTAAACGGGTCCCAGACAACGGACGCGTACTCTAATATAGGCAGAACAAACGTTTTATAGGCTGTTAATTTTACATCCGATGAGGTTTGCTTTAAATTTCGCCGTAGAAACCAGAGCTTAGTTAATGCCTTGCGAACAATGTACTTAATATGGGTGTTCCAACGCAGGTCGTTTGAAATGATTACACCGAGGTATTTATAGGAAGTTACTTCGGCTAGGGCAGTATTGTTAATGGAATAATTATAGGAAAGAAAACTAGTTTTGCGGGTTATATGCATTCGAACACATTTGTTAACATTTAGTGACATCTGCCACGAGTCACACCAATCGTGGATCTTGGATAAGCAGCTGTTAAGTAAAGTCTGGTCACTAACATCATTTACCTCAGTGAAGATAACAACATCGTCCGCAAATAAACGTGCTCGCACAGGAATGTTAGCAGTGATTTCGTTTATAAAAATTGAAAAAAGTAAAGGCCCAAGGACTGACCCTTGTGGAACGCCTGATAGCACAGGGACTGGCGTGGATGCACTAGAGTTTATCTGAACGTACTGTTTTCTTTCTAGCAAGTAATTTTCAAGCCAGGAGTAGATGATATCGTTTTGCACGATTGATTTAAGTTTTAGAAGCAGTTTACAGTGTGACACTCTGTCAAACGCTTTGGCGAGGTCAAGAAAAATTACATCAACCTGTTTAGAACGATTTAATATTTCAGCAAAATCATGGACGGTTTCAAGTAATTGCGTCGTGGTTGAAAGGCCATGACGAAAACCATGTTGATTCACGTTAAAAAAATTGTGATTTTCTAAATACGCTGCCAAATGTTTAAAAACAACGTGCTCTAAGAGTTTAGAGCAGTAAGGAAGCAAAGAAATTGGCCGGAAGTTCCCAGGCAAGAGATGGGATCCAGATTTGTGAACGGGAACGATCTTGGCAATTTTCCATTCTACAGGAATAACGGACTCCGACAATGATTTTTTAAATATTAGATAAAGATATTTTGAGCACCATTCTGCATAGCGAACCAGGAACATATTTGGAATGCCGTCGTGACCAGCAGCTTTTTTTGTCGAAAGATTAAGCAACGCTGAAAACAGTCCCTCGGGAGAGATAAAAATATCGGGTAACACTGATAGGTTGGGTGACAGGTTTAGACAAGGAATAATGCCGTTATCTAAGGTGAAAACAGACGAAAAATAATCATTGAAACATTCAGCGATGGCACAGTCATCCGTAACTAATCTGTCCGAAACCATAAGTTTGGAAATGTCTTTTCGAGCCGGGGACAATGACCTCCAAAACTTATCGGGTGATTCCCGAAGGAACGTGTGCAAAGTTATATTGTTATACTTATGTTTTGCAAGACGAATCGAAGCTTTCAGTCTTGTACGCATTTCATTGATATTTAAACGTCTTTTGCCCTTCCTGGCACGATTGATTTTCCGTTTTAGATGTAGGATATCGCGAGTTATCCATGGATTATGTTTTCTGGTAACTTTGATACTCGTTGGAACAAACCTTCGTAAACATTCAAGCACGGTTTCTTTAAAGTAATTCCAAAGGATATCAATAGAAGAACCATCAGAACACATGTTTGAAAAAGAATCAAACGACACCTCAAGCGCGTCAAGTACTGACTCGTCTTCTGCTTTAGAAAAATTAAACACACGCCTAGAAATCTTCTTTTTACGTAATGAAGGACGAAGTGTTGAAGTAGAAAACTCAACGAGTACCATTTGATGATCGGAGATCCCATCCACCACTTGGCAGTCGTACGCACGTGCCGCAAGTGGTTCCGATAGAAACACGAGGTCTAGTGTAGATTGAGAAGACGAGGTGATTCGTGTTGGACTACTAACAATTTGAAGTAGATTGTTATTATAAACCAGGTCAACTAGCAAGGATGAATTAGGGCAATCACTGCCACTACACATAGAATCCCAATCAATTAATGGTAAGTTAAAATCACCAGCCATAACAAGAACCGGGTATTTTTGTTTAATCTTAAAAACAAAATCAGCAAGAAGATCAAGAACGGATGAGCAAGCATTTGGCGGACGATAGACTACGCCGAGGACGATTGGCGGAGTAAACCCGGTAAGCTTTAGCCATAAACACTCAATATCAGGAGCGTCATTGATTACATCAAAATCCAAATGATTTTTCAGGATAACGGCAACGCCCCCACCACGGGATTCGCGTGATTATCGTGCCACTAAAGCGATATCAGTAATTTATTTTGGTTTTGTTTTCGACCGGAGCTGCTCTTTAAAGGGGTTCGCTACGGATACCGAGTGTCTGAAATTGAAAACTGAACTGAAAGCAAAGCGGAGTTCAAAGGGACTTCTACACAAATCGACGGCACACTTCGCAGGCACATCACTCTCCAGCAGTCAGGGATGCAAGTTATACGACGATCCATGAGCGTTCCAATGTTGTTGTTTTTTTATGGCGAGTACAAGAATGTTTGGCGAACAAGTGTTGGTATATATATTTATACTGATAGGCTTAATTTTGTGTGCTATGCACGTCAACCCGTGAGAAGCGATTACTTTGCGGCGAAAGAGGGTTACCATCGATAAGGTCTTCGTTCGGGGTGCACAGCTCCAGGTACATTTCTTCTGTTCAGTGTTCGCAGTGCGCCGACAGCATCGATGTTTCTATATTCGGTTTCAACTTAGTGTACAACGATGTCAAAGGTACAGGCGCGAGCATTCATGAACTTGATCTCGTTGGTAATTTGCACGTACTCTCGCGCAAATAAAAACATAGATGAAGTCACGGGCTCGCGCCAGTAGCTTTGACAGCGTTGTATATATAAGAGGTACGGAAACAAAATGTTAGCTCTTATTTCGTTGTTTAGCCAGAAACTACATTTTGTCAACACCTTAGAAACATCGGTCTTCTCCTCGTAAACGCACAAAAACTAATGTTAAAATAAATAAAGCGATCTCTCAATACCACCTGGCAGTTGGGAGGCCCATGTAGTTATGACGTTGAATGCCTCCCGCCCCAGCGCCACTCACGGAAGTACAGCGCAAATGTATAAGCAAGCTCGGTCTTGAACGGAATCACGACAGCTTGGCGAAGAAATGCACTAGTGCTTCTGCAACGTCCATTCCACACCATCAAGATCGCTGTTCTTAGCAGACAATAGGTAGGAGCTTGATCCAAGGATGCGGGGACCTCTGCTAGGCCAACCATACCACCTCCCCCCCCCCTTCCCCACCCCCCTCCCCCTCTTCACAGATGCGCTGTGGATAACGCGCTCAAATATGGCACCCAGTGAATAACTGTAGATACATAGCTTGAAGGTGTTGCCATTACTAACGGTTGTTTCAGCTTACTGGTTCCCTCGAGCTCCTACCTCTGCCGGTGTGAAACTAAAGCAGTGAACTGAACGCTCGCGGCGCATAAAATACCAGCATGGCCACGAATAAAGTTACGGGCAAGCTAATGTATAGGCCATAGGGCGTGACAGTCCTCGGATATTACTACTACGCGAGATCTGTCAAGCGTTGACGCCACCAAGCGGCAATGCTCCCAACCTCCAGTACCCTTGGCCGTGCAGAGAACCTTGACGTCACGACCGCGATGCGCATTGCGCTTCTCCCTGGCCGATTTCGAAGCGAGAGGTTGAGAGCTCGCGGCCACGTCATTTCGTTTCCGTACCCTATAGTAGCAGAAACCGACTGCAAAAGAAACCTTGAGCAATCGAACAATTTCACATAGACTAAGACCTTGACGAAACAGCTGCACAACAGCGGCACGTTTGTTTGATATTGAAAAAAAAAAACGTAAAAGTTAAAAACAAAATCAGTCCAAAACATTTTTTCTAGTACAAAAAAGTGCCCTGAATTTAAATACGCAAATATTTGTTTACGAATGTGTGAATCAATCTTGCAAGGAGGCTCTAAACTTTGTTCGGGTGTTTTCTGGTCACCCTGTACGTATACAACGGTTTCCTACTTCCAACAGGTGTTGATGAGGCTCACGAAAATGCATGTTGGAATTTTGAACAAGGAGAACCTTTGGTTGAGATTCTGTATTGCACACGGTACAGTGTCGAAAGCACATTATAAGTGGTTATCACTGAACTTAAACCCCATACACGCATATATGGCCGTATTCGTCCCGATTCGTGCACGCTTTAGGGGTCGAATTTCTAATTTCGACCAAACAAATACGTGTTTTGGGAGAATTCTTGATACGGAAAAAGAGGCACAGACAGCACGCTCGGCGAAGTTTTTGTATTCAAGGTATTGATCGTTGAAGTGGACCGATGCGAAAACTCACCTTTCTCCCTCCCACCGCGTTTGCGGATCGTGTATTTGACCTCTCGCTACTTTCTCATTTCTCAAAATAACGCACCAGGACTCTTTTGTGACACTCTCGAAACAGATTTCACTATACTGAAGGAATCTTAAGTTGCTTTTTACAATAAATGTTTTTGTTAATAAATAGAAAGCAATTTTTTCAGCTGTGTTTTTTATGAGTTTTGCGACGCTTTAAAGGGGGATACTTCAACCTAGGTTTGAAATATATAGCCGTCGTGTTTCAGAAATAGCCTGAATATGATCCACAATATCCGAAAATGGCACTCGCACGTTTGTATTTCGAGCCTGACGGCAGCATTATTTTTCGTTTATAAACGGCACCTCTGGCATACGCTGGGGAGAGCTTAGCAGCGTAGAGCACGTGATCTCCGCCGGAATCGTGACGTAGGTTGTCTCGGGACGAGCATAGCTGCAGCAAGGCTGACATCGACAGGATCTCCCAGCCATTCAAGCCGCCGAAGCGGCCGAAGCACGCCAGCGATCGGGCCGTCCCAGCTAGCCCCGAAGCTGCTTTTGCTTGCAAATTTTTGAGTGACGGGATAATCTCCTATAAAGAGGGACAATAGCGACGTCTAGGACGCACAAAGAGAGTCTCGGGCAGAGGGGGAGTTCACCAGTTCCCTCTTTTCTCGTGGGTAGCCGGAGGCGAGACGAAGTTGTCGTCTACTGCCGGCCCAGGTTCCTCGATGGGCGTTACAAACAGGGGCGTAAGCGACATCCGCCAGGTGCTCCTTTGCTAATCGTTTAATTTGTTTCAGCATTATGCCTATCTTGTGCATGTAGTCTTTCTGGGCCGATACTAAAGAGAGCTGCAGTATTTTTACTCACGGCCGAGAATAAAGCGGAACTCCCCTTTAACGCCAAAGCGGTGTCAGCAGAGCTCTGGAAGTGGCGTTCCATGCTGTCGCTGCTAGCGTAACATAGCCTCATTGAGTTTCGCTCAGCTGCGATGTGTCCACGGCCATCGCATGGCGAAGGCAACCGATTCAGAGAATACGCCGTGTGACATCAGCGCGGTGCAACCTACCGGCGCACCCCCGGCTCGCGCTCGCTAACGCTCCCATTCTCCTACTGCCGAGAGAACTTCCGGTTCCTGTCCCAGCGTACGTCACGACCGTCAAAAATTACGCCGCAGCTTGTTTTGCGGTCAGTTCAGAGAAGAAAAAAGTCGATCAGCTCATTATTTTATTGTGTAGAAGTTAATAGAACCGAGGCGAAAACGGATACCTGTTCGGCGACTCGGTGAACGACTGGGAGGTTTAATGCAGAAGTTATCTGGCCGAAAACCAAAAGGTCATTTGCACGGTCCCGCTGCGTTGCGAGCGAGTATGAGACCCTTTACAAAAAACAGCGCCATCTGTTGAACTGCAGCGGCATATCAGCGTCAGGCGCCATCTTGTAGGAGTTGGCGGCGGCGGCGCCGATGCCGAGTTGACATCAGCGTGACTGGCGTGCGGCGCGTGCATTTTTTTCGACCACGTGTGCTTGATGCACCACCTACTGCACCGTGCCCCTCTGTAAACAACGTGGGTATTCGTACTCGTCCGGAACAAGGGTACGTACGTAACTTATCGATGTTGCCTGCGTTGTGTTTTGACGGGTTTAGAACACGATCGCGCGGCCAACAAAGTAAAAGCCCAGCGCTGGCAGTATGCGTGCGCTCGCGTCCCTGTTCCCAAGTGCGAAGTTTGCAGCATTCGTAGTCCCGATTCCCTTGTTTCAGCTAGGGAGGAGACTACACCAGTATCACTGACTGATACTTTCGCACTGCACTCCGTGGGTGATCGCAGGTGAGGCAATGCTGCTCAAGGGTGTAGCTTTCTTGCTATCCACACAGCTGAGTGCGAAGCTTTACATCCGCGCAATGTCTGTGATCTTATGACTATGCACGAGCGAAGCCAATGCTGCAAGAGCCCGACGCTGTGAACTGTTGCACGCATACTCGCGCGGTGAAAGCACTGGTAGATGAGTGTTTGTAACGTGGACTTCGCTCTCGGTCTGTTCTCTACCACCTGAAACCGTAACTCCGAGCTTCGCGTCGTATCGGTGGTCCGCTTACGCTGGACCCGCTTTAAATAAATCGGACAAAGTCAGTCTCGCGGTACGACACTGTAATTTATCACATGCTGAGGCTGCTAGGTGAGCGGATTTATTCAGTGGAAGTTTCAGAGCGCAGATGTGCACCAGTCAAAAGTTGCAAAGAAAAACAGCCAGACTTCGGTGTCACGCGTTACCCAGATCAAGCAGAAAATAATAGTGGCTTGAATTTGGGCTAGATTGGTTTGACATTTCCTAGTTGGTTTGAGCGCAGCATGTCTCACAATAAAAAAAAACGTTCTAGGTTACATTTAACAAAAACGTCAACAGGAATGACAAAGACGCCTTCTCAATTTGCTCTCGTTCCCTTTTTCTGTGTAATCTAACGTTCGTTGGCCCACAACAATGCTTTTTTCGCTGCCATAGGAGATTTTGAATTGTTTTCACTTTATTTGTAACTTTTGGCTGTGACAAGTCTGTTGTCTGACACATTTTGCACAGTAAGTTCACCATCTGGCAGTCCTTAGTAAAATTACGAGTGTCGTAGCTCGCAAAACTGATTTTTGTTTATTTATTTTAAGTGGGTCCCGCAATCTGAACTACCGGGTACACGGCGCGTGCGACTCTAGCGCACACAAACTGCAACACACTGGTAAACATACTACACTCTGTCTAAAATGAGCATCTAAATTGCTCTTCTTTGTTATGCGAGAACATAAATTTTGAAAAAATGCTTTTCTTTTTAGAATTGTGGTTCTTCAAATAGTGAATTGAACCGAACATCAAAGACACGGGTCTAGGCCAATTCGTCGAAAGCCAACTCGTCGACGGCCAACTCGTCGGCGGCCCATTCGTCGAATAGGCCAATTCGTCATCGGGCAACTCGTCGAAGGAAAACTCGTTGAAGAGGCCAACTGGTCGCCACTGTTTCAAAGCCATAATATATCATTTTTGTCCTTAAATTTTAAAGCAAATCCTGCCCTATAGTAACGCGTAATATCGCCGTACGATAATAGAACCTCATGTGTGCTCTTTCTTGTCGAAGATAACAACTTGCAGCTTTCGCCGCTTTCACGGTGCAGTGGGGGGACGATCACTACGTCGCGCGTGCATCACTAGGGCGCGTGTTAACCTAGCCGGCCCACCCGTTCACGCCGCTTTTGGCGACAGTCGGCGGCGGCTCATAACAGGAATGCTAACCCACCTGGCCAACCAGTCACTCCGCTTCGCGGCGACAGTCTGCGACGGCTCATTACAAAAAAAGTAATAAAGAAAACAAACAAAAGGACGATCCCGAAATGAACATTTCTCAACTTGTCTCTAGGTACTGTCCTGTCTTCGCCCTCTTGTGATTTTTCTTTTCGTCTTGTAACGTAAGAAGGAGCGCCGTCCCTAGTCCAAACACAAATAAAAATTTAGGTCAAAAGATAACAAGGAACCACGAAAGTTTACCTCGGACCATCATTCAATGCGTCGACGAATCGCCCTTCGACAGATTGCCCCTTTCGACAAGTTGCCCTTCGATGAATTGCGCTATTACGAATTGGCCTATTCGACGAATTGGTCGTCGACAAATTGGCCGTCGACGAGTTGGCTTTCGACGAGTTGGCCGCATCCCCAAAAACACACATTACAGACGATTTTGTTGTTCTGCATATACTGGCTGTACAACAACCTGTCT